>CM037879.1:78319908-78564450 GCA_021292165.1 Shinisaurus crocodilurus | reverse complement strand
TGAGCAAGAGCGTTCTCATCAAAGGAGTGCCTTTTCATCCACTAACTCCGAGGGTTCTGACAACAGACGCCTCCCTCCTGAAATGCGGAGCGCATTGTGCAGGCCACGTAGCTTAAGACACGTGGAACTCTGTTGAGTGCAAGATGCACATCAGTATGTTGGAGTTGATGGCAGAGTGGAATGCCATGAAGGCACTAGAGTCTCTTCTTCACAGCCAACACATCCAGGTTGTCTCAGAAAACATGACCATTGTAGCCTACCTCAACAAAGAGGGTGGAACGAGGTCGATGCAACTCACAAGGCTGACCCTCAGAATTTTCAACTGGACAATTCCAAGACCCATGTCTCTCATGGTGCTTCGCATCGCAGGAAAAAACAACACACTAGCAGATACTCTAAGCAGAGTCTCCATGCAGTCACACGAGTGGCAACTGGATGCAGAGATTCGCAGTTGAATTTTCTCAATCTGGGGTCAACCGAAAGTAGATCTTTTTGTCACTTCCAAAAACGTGGCCTACCATCTTTTTTGCAGCAGGGCAACATCGGATCCCAACCTCATCACAGATGCCTTCATGATGAAATGGGCGGGTCATCTGTATTACATGTTTCCACCTCTTCCTCTGTTGATGTGAATAATCTCAAAAATCTGGAGGGACAGAGCAGACTGCATTCTTGTAACACTGTGGTGGCCACGGCAACCATGGTTCCCCCAGCTCCTGCACCTTTCCGAAGGAGAATACCAGTTGCTCCCGATAGTGCCAACACTGCTAACTCAAGCTCAAAGCAACACCCAGCGCCCAGATTTGGATAGCCTAGCATTAATGGCATGGCAGATTCGATGATTCTAGCCCAAGACTTACCGTCACCGTTACAAACTGTCCTGCAAGCTGCCTACAAGCCGTACACGAGAGCATCTTATGCTAGGAAATGTAAACAAAATCTTAAATCCTGCACAGTACAAACTGTACTAGAATATTTGCATGCTCTGATGGTGTGAGGTTTAAAATCATCCTCCATAAGGGTATACTTGGCAGCAATTTCAGCCATTAAGCCTTATGTTACCTTGGGGTCAATCTTCGCACATCCGTTGGTGAAACCTTAATTTTGAAAGGCTTGAAGAACATCATTCCTCCAATCAGGAATTTGGTGCCAGGCTGGAATCTGCCTCTGATGCAGCATGCACTGACTCAGAAGGCTTTTGAACCACTAGCGACTATTGATCGCAGGTTTCTCACATGAAAGACAAGAAGATCTGGCGAACTCTGTGCACTCACAGTAGACTCACCTTATATGGTGTTGCATAAGGACATAATAGTCATCCGTCCAGATCTCAATTTACTACCAAAAGTGGTTTCAGACTTTTCATACAGGGCAGGACATAGTGTTGCCAGCGTTTTTCCAAAACCCGTCTTCTGACATAGAGCGGAAAATGCATACACTGCATACACTGAATGTCCGACATGCCCTAGCATTTTATAAAGAGCGAACAGCTTCTTTTCGACAAACAAATCAACCATTTGTATGTTATGGTGGCAAATCCCCAGGTCTTTCTGTTTCAAGACAGAAATTTGCCAAATAGATAGAAGTTATTACATTGGTATACCAGCTTTCATGCAAGCAGTTGCCAGGCCCAGTAAGGGCACATTCTACCCGAACACAGTCAACATCCGTGGTGTTTGGGAAAGGCCAAAGCTCTATAGAGCAGCAACCAGGGCCGCTCCATCGACATTCATCAAGCATTGCAGACTTGATATTTGAGCTCGGGCTGTGAACACCTTTGGAAGGGTGGTTCTATCATCGGTATTGCAGTGACCAATGCCGCCATCCCACCACCGGGTGGATCAGCTTGTTACTCTGCCCATATGTGTGATGCACAGAGACCACGAAGAAGAAGGACAGGTTGCTTACCTGTAACTGTAGTTCTTCGAGTGGTCATCTGTGCAGTCACACAACCCACCCATCCATCCCCGCTTGGCGTCATTATCGTTTCAATGGACCTGCCAGTGGAGACTGGGTGTGTATTGCTCCAATTCATGTCATTTCTAAATGATAATGTTTTTTTTTGGTATTACTATAAAAGGGAATGTCAATACCAACAGCGAGTATCTCTCGGTTCATGGGGCCGCAATAGGCGGTCTCAGAGGAACTGAGGGAATGGGCGGGAGCCGCACTAAGGAGCACGTGCGAGGGGGAGGGGCTCCCGCCCAGTCTACCTCAGCTTTAGAATTTTCCGGAGCGGTCTCAGCGCAGGCGCAGAGCCCATATGTGTGACTGCACAGATGACCACTCGAAGAACTACAGTTACAGGTAAGCAACCTGTCCTTGTAGAGCAAGGGTGGGAAACCTGTGGCCCTCCAGATGTTGGTCTACAATTCCCATCAGCCTCAGCCAGCATGGCCAATGGCCAGGGATGGTGGGAATTGTGGTCCAGCATTTGGAGGGCCACAGGTCCCCCACCCCTTATAGTGCCAGTATGCATAAACTTGAACTGTAAAAACACACACAATGCTTACTATTAGAAAATTACTTGTGTGGAGCTTTAATAACACAAAGCCTAAATTATATCAAAACCGATTCTATTAGGGGATGTCAAATAAAAGTGTGAGGTCTTAGAGTATTATCACAGTGAAAGATGGTATGGAATCTCCTTGATCTTGGTCTGGATGTCTGTATTGACTTGTCAGTCTCCATTCTGCCATACAAAGCCCAGAATAAATACCACATAATCTGTTGTGTCATATTTATAATGGTTGTCTTTTAAAACAGACACAGTTTGTTATGGCTCATTCTTTTCATAGAAAACCAGTCTTGAACTCAGTGGTGTTTTATACTTGGACAAATCCAGTAGTGGATTTGGCTTAAAGAGGCAGTATATGTAGGTGAGGCCTGAGTCATACTGGGCACTTGTATAGCTCAGTCAGCAGCCTTGCCTATCTCTTGGTCACAGCCCAACATGTGTGTAAAAAAAATATTCTTATCTTCCCCACTGTGCTGCTTTGGTCTGAAGCTGCTGAGTGTTAAAGTAAGCTAAAGGAATGTGGATGGTGAGTCCTACTAATTCTTTTCCAAATATCCTCTATTTGCAGCCTGCATTTTCTTGCATAGTCCAAACTTACTTTTAAAAATGCAGTACTGCTTTAAAGCCTACTGAATTAAAAAGAACAGTGGAATCATTCCCTGTGCTGTACTTCTGTGCCTGAAAGGGAACTCCCAAGTGGTTGTCAGCTTAAGATCTATCTGATCTTCATTTGGGGGATCTGTTCAGATTCAGTCTCTTTTCTCCTGGCTAGACCAGTGAGTGGGACAATTGGTAAGAAATGAATGAGCTGTGAAGATTGATGTTAAGCTATTTGTTGGAGCGGGGAGGAGGGTATAGATCTGGAGACTGCTGCTGTATGCAGTTTGAACCTTACTTTGAAATACTATACTGGTGTGTGTGTGTTGAGGGATTATGGTTTCTGAGGTGGCCCTGTATTTCACTTTCTTGGCTTGAGCTTTGGCATTGGAAACAGACTTTAGGAATCCTTTACCTAAGTCATAGATTTCATAGATCATAGAGTTGGAAGGAGCCTACAAGGCTATCGAGTCCAACCCCCTGCTCAATGCAGGAAACTAGAGGAGGGGTCTCCCATCCAAGTAATAACCAGACCTGACCCTGCTTAGCTTTCTACACAGACAAGCTGAGCCAGCGTAAGCCACAGGCCTGTTATGAGTAGATCAGTAGGCACCTGGTTGAAGCTCTTGGGGTGTATCCATGCAGTTTTGTTCCTGTAGATATGCATGAAACTCCTTTGTTAGGTTACAAGCCCCTAAAATACATAGTTGTTGATTACTGTGCAAATAAATGAGGGTGGGTGGATGCTGTTAACAATGCAGAATGTATTGTAGCCAAAACTGCAGCACCCATGCGCAAGAGGGTGCATGGGTGTATTGGCAGACTCTGGGGAAATCCTGAGGTTTGCAGAAGCAAAAACAAACACAGTATTCCTCCCCCCCCCCCGCCCCGGTGTCAGGAACTGCGAACATAGCCACAGAAGGACTCAATGGCATAGATGTTGGGAGATTGAGTGGGAGGGGGAATGAAATGGAATGGCTGGAAAGGGAGGATGGAGGAATTCATACACAGATACATAAATGTGACAGAGAACCATCTCATTGTCTAGATGTCATTTTCTGGTTCACACTGAGAAGCTATTTTAAAATGACCCCAGAATGGAAATGAGAGCTGCCCATAGAAATAATGGAGAAATCAAAGATATTTGTTAGCTGGGATTGGGCACCAATTTGTCCCCGTCCCCCCCAATAATCCCCAAAGGTAGCAGCCAAGAGGCTCCTGTTCCTTCTATCTGCGTTTTTATTTAGTGTGAATTCTATAAATTGCTCCATCAGATCTCCTCCCAGACCAAATCAAGCACTCAAATTATATTCAGAAGTCTCATGTTCCATTGACTTGCTTGCAGACTGGTTGTATTTGATTAATTTTTTCAAAAACTATAAATACACACATTATGCACATGAAATCTGACCCAAGTTAGAGCAGGGATTAGTCCCAGTCATATTCATGCCAGGGCAACACTGCAATATTTGTTGTGGGGCCCTGCGTGGTCCCCCTATTTCTGATAGTCAGAAGTGAATGTTATTGCTTATGTAGCCAAAATGGCACTGTTCATGCACCAGAGGGAGGTATTGCCAGGTTCAGGAAACTTCAAGGTTTGCAGATGTACAAAATGTAAGTATCAAATAGTGAACAGGATAGAAAATTGTAGTTTGAGAAAGGCTTCTTCTAACAGGTTTAGAAAAATAGAAAGTAACTGCCCCTGCACTCAACAGTATATTTTTGATGTTTTAGTTTTGGTTTTATTGAGCAGCTTATAAAATAGTCCTATGTCTGGTTGTCTATGACAAGGCAGAATTGTCTCCAGTCCATCGGACAAGGATGTCTTTCTAAGGGTAGGGGGTTAAAATTCTCTTAAGGTGTCAATGTGCCACAATTACCGGTAACTGACAAAGGTATGTATGGACACATGAACTAAAAACATCTGTTGGCTAATAAGTCTTGTGGAGATTTCAAATGATTTTGCTAAGACTTGTGACATTTTATATTAATGTCACACATGTCAGTTTAACTTCCCAGAACTTGGACTCCTTTTTAAAACTAATGAAGTTTAGAAATCATACTAAGTCTGTAATCAGTATGCTTGCTTGAAAGCTTAGCTGATCTTTGTTAAAGTTGGGTTGATGTCTGACAAAACAGTGATCTTCTATGATCTAATCATGAATGAAATGGGGGGCCTGATGTGAATGTCTAAGACCTAGTTGGATGGTGGTCAGTATCATCTGAAATGATCCCTGCTGTGCTCTTGGCCCTCAACTAGCCATATAGATGGAGAGCTGATGTGGCAATCATTTGTAAATGTACGGTACTTTTCTCTGGAGTATTGCAGCACACCAGTTGGGTCCGGTTTGTTGAATTGGCTAAGAAACAGATTATCTGGTTGGGGGGATGTCATTTTAGTGCCTTTGTTTAAAGTCTGACCATTACCTGGTGAGGGTTTACAGGACTAGCCAGAGTGTTTCCTGGACAGTTGACCAGATGAGTTGATCAGCATCTAAGAGACTAGTGGATCCAGTTAAGTTCTAGAAATGCTGGCGACTTTGTTTGCTCTTTTGTCCTCTGGAGTTAAACCTATAATGCCTGAATTTGTTTTCATAAAAGAAGCAAAAACAACTCTATTTTGAAAAGTTTTAAATAGCTTTCAGTATTTTTGCTTTAGTAAGTTGAAGCAGGACAAGTCCTGTGGCTCACGATGGCTCACCTTGTCTAAGCATGGAAAGCTAAGTAAGGGTCAGGCCTGGTTATTACTTGGATGGGAGACCCCTCCTCTAGTTTCCTGCATTGAGCAGGGGGTTGGACTCGATAGCCTTGTAAGCCCCTTCCAACTCTATGATCCTAAGTGAAATTTTATGTTAGCAATTACTTAGAAGACTTGTATTTGCAATTTTATTTTGTGTACTTAAATTGCATTTGAATACTTTAAGAACTATATAAATGAAATGGGATTTCTGAACCTGAATGTCCTCCAGTACCTTAAAGTACATCTTAATAGCATGAATAGGATCTCAAACTTCAGGCACTTTGAGAATATAATCAAGAGATTGACACTTCAGCTACTTTGAATGTTTTATCATGGTGCTCCATAATGGACAAACTGAACCGCATGAAAAGGATTCAGTTTATTTTCTGTTTACTTCACCTCGATAAAGGATAATTCAGCTTATCTGCAAATTTTCCTTGTTGAGATAGATTTTTACCATCTGCACTATATGTTTGACTACAGCAGCATTTTTGTAATTTAAAGAAAATATTGCTGAAGAATAGTTGGCAGTAGCAAAAATGTTTTTAAAATGTGCACTTCTATGTTCAATTTCTAATTATTTTGTTAAAATTCTGCAGTGATCTATAGAGATGGCAATGAAATTAAATAGTTGTTATAGATTTTTTAATGTCTTATGTTTAATATAATACACAGTATACATTTTTTCCCCCACAGAAATTAGCAGAGTACGGAAAGACATGTATAACGACACATTAAATGGTAGTACGGAGAAGAAAAGTGCAGAGTTACCTGATGCTGTGGGACCTATTGTACAGTTACAAGAGAAACTATATGTGCCTGTAAAAGAATATCCAGATGTAAGTACCTACTTTAAGTGAATATATCTTCTGGCTCGTGTGATACCCTCTCAATGTGCCTTCTCCTGTGGTCTCATTTGTGCAAGTGTTGTGGATCCAAGAATGCTACTTGGAGGTAAGGTCTGATGCCTAGAGCAATAATTGTATTTGCTTTTATGGTGACTATTATCTTGCTTTTTTTCTTGCCCTAAACTAATATGATCTGTCAATTAACAGATTAACTTAGCCATTGCTGTAGTTGACCAAGCCAAAAATAACAACTACAACCCTGTTCCAGTTCGCTGGGTTCTAGAGGTTATCTGATTATGTCATGGTGACAAGGAGTAAGAATTTTTGCTTTCATCCCCATAGCAATCATTTGTGTGCTCATGAGCACATCACTTGGCTACAGTAAGATGCTCTTCAGCTCATCCCATAAATCCGAGTGGAGCATTCCTACATATGAGAACAGGCATACCCTACCCTAGCATGCAGCTGAAATGAGATTTGGTGGGGTCCTCTACCCTTTTTTTTTCTTAACTGGACCATGTGGAACTGTGAGAACTAGACTTCAGAATGTTTGACATTTTACCTGAACAGTAAGAGAATATTTGAAACTTTATAGTTTTTGGTTTTTTTTAAAGTTTACTGAGCTATGCAAAAAATTTGAGTACTCCTGAATAACATTCTAGAGTATTTTCAGAAATAAAGTCATGGCTTGAATCGAAAATAGCTTGGATATGTACTTGGTTAGTAAGTTGCTTAACTTGAATGTCAGTTTAATAGAAGACAATACAATGTTAAAATGTTTTTGATTTGGTTCATTGACCATTTGATATTTTGAGCGAAATGTCCAACCCTATGCTTTTGAACTCTTAAGGAATCCACAGTAGCATCTGTCAGAAAGCATCTAGGACTCAGTCCAGTGCTATCTACCATGGGCACAGTACTTGTTTATATTTACTGAGTGGAGAGGAAGTGATGAACTGGGATTGAGATGGGTGAATCATTTCTGGTCCATCCCACTAGCTTGTTTCCCTTATCTGAACAAGTGTATCTGTGAGTCACCTGACCAAAAGAGAAAACTTCATGGACAGAGACCCTACATAGCAACAGATTTATAAATCTCAGAGGAGTGTTCTAGGCTTCAAGAATGTATGTGGTTTGTGGTCCCTGAAGCAGTCCTCAAGCCAGATAACACAAACTGATACAACAAAATACATATTTATAGCTTAAACAGTATTAGCGAATGACTTGATTCGCATTTCGCGGTGGCAATTCCTGGGTTGTTTAACCCAGGAATTGCTGGGGATGAGCAAAGCAACGAGTGTGTTGCCTCCCGTGCACTTGTCGTTTCTGCTTTCAGTTAAAAACCCAGGAACGCCTCTCTCCTGGTTGTTTTGTGGCATCCGAACCCAGAAACTCTGGGTTGTTTAGGGGTTAAACAACCCAGAGTTAATCCATGACTTGTTGTTGGTTTAACTCTGGGTTGTTTAACCCATAAAGAACCCAGAGTTTCTGGGTTTATTTATTTAATTTATTATTATATTTATATCCCACCTTTTTTCCTGCAAGGAACCCAAGGCGGCTTACATAATCCTCATCCTCCTCTCCACTTTATCCTCACAACAACCCTGTGAGGTAAGTTAGGCTGAGAGTCAGTGACTGGCCCAAAGTCACCCAGTGAGTTTCATGGCCGAGCGGGAACTAGAACCCGGATCTCCCAAGTCCCAGTCCGACACTCTCACCACTACGCCACACTGCCTCGTCATGGAGCAACCCAGGAACGGGGTTAATTAAAAGTAGAAACAATGAATGTGCAGCTTGTGCACTTGCTTGTCCCCGCAATTCCTGGGTTAAACAACCCAGGAATTGCTGCCATGAGGTGCAAACTAGGTCAATAACAAAACTTTGCAATGAGGAAACAAGCAAGACGCATCACCACATATACCGTGCTTCCCTGAAAATAAGACACTGTCATATCTTTTTTGGCTCAGAAAAACACACTAGGTCTTATTTTCGGGGTAGCTCTTATACTTCAAGTTGCCCTTTGCTGCCACCACCAGGCCATGGGAATGATCACAACTAGGTCTTATTTTCGGGGTAGGTCTTATACTTTAGCAATTCCCCAAAATAGTACTAGGTCTTATTTTCGGGGTAGGTCTTATTTTTGGGGAAACACGGTAATACAGCTAGGATGATTAGAAGCATAATAGAAATAGTGGCTAGCATATTTCTTATATAAAACTAAGTTTTAAGTTCTTATTCCTCTTAACAAACAACACAGTCATCATTGAGCTCTTATATTTACCTATCTGGCAGGCATGGTTGGCAGAGCTTAGGTAATCATGTTTGGTTCGCCTCTAGTTCTTCCAGGCTGTCTCTGCTCAACCATGGCAAAATCTAACTATAACATTCTGCTTAATGTTAGCTTGGGTCCTTTGTCTTAAACAAATCCCTATGCAGCTTGACTCAGGAGCTTCAGACCCACTCATAACTCCTGCATGTAGCTTTTGCACATCTACAGTGGACTGGATTGAGTTTTTGGTACTGCTGTTGTGCCCTGAAAAAATTATTTATCCACAAAATATTCTGAATATTTTTTTTTTTTAATGTTACATTGATGGGAGCAATAGTAACTTTTTCAGTTGCATGCAAGACCATGTGGAAAAATTAATTAAGAATTAGTGCAGAATACACTTAACTATAAAAATATTGATGGTTACTAAATGGAGCGGTATGGTATTACCTTTGATGCATGAATGGTTAAATAAATTGTGGCATATAGCCAAAATGGTGAAAACTACAAATTTCATTTGTAGGAGATATAACAGAATAAGAAATTTCCTTAAATTCAGGGTCTTTCCATTTTTAAGCAAAGAGATAACTTGAATGTATTTATTGCAAGTTGTATTGAATCTTCTTCTCTTTTTTTAGGTTAAATTATACTTTGTGTTAGGTGAGAATTTTATTTGTATTGTCAAATTGTAGTTTTTATTGTACTTACTAGAGATGTCAAAGCTGGTAGGGAAGCTAGCATTGGCATAGTACAATAGCTAAGAGGTCCCTGTTCAAACCTCACCTCTGCCATGAGCTCCTTAAATGGTCTGAGAGAAACAACAATCTCTTAGCCTCCATCTACTAAAGTGGATAATATTGACTTACCTTCTGGGATATTAGGATTATTGAGAATATATGTGAAGTGTTATAGGAATATTAGTAGCTTGCCCCAAATCTTTAAGGAAGATTTAAGGAATCTTAAATTTAAGGAAATTTCTTATTCTGTTATATCTCCTACAAATGAAATTTGTAGTTTTCACCATTTTGGCTATATGCCACAATTTATTTAACCATTCATGCATCAAAGGTAATACCATACCGCTCCATTTAGTAACCATCAATATTTTTATAGTTAAGTGTATTCTGCACTAATTCTTAATTAATTTTTCCACATGGTCTTGCATGCAACTGAAAAAGTTACTATTGCTCCCATCAATGTAACATTAAAAAAAAAAAATATTCAGAATATTTTGTGGATAAATAATTTTTTCAGGGCACAACAGCAGTACCAAAAACTCAATCCAGTCCACTGTAGATGTGCAAAAGCTACATGCAGGAGTTATGAGTGGGTCTGAAGCTCCTGAGTCAAGCTGCATAGGGATTTGTTTAAGACAAAGGACCCAAGCTAACATTAAGCAGAATGTTATAGTTAGATTTTGCCATTGTTGAGCAGAGACAGCCTGGAAGAACTAGAGGCGAACCAAACATGATTACCTAAGCTCTGCCAACCATGCCTGCCAGATAGGTAAATATAAGAGCTCAATGATGACTGTGTTGTTTGTTAAGAGGAATATAGTGACATCTTTAAACTTCCCTTCTTCCAAGAAGCTCAAGGCAGTGTACTTGGCTCTTCCTTACTCCAATCTATCATGGTGACAACCCTGTGAGTTTGTTTAGGTAGAGAGAGAGGCTTATTCAAGGCCACCTAGATAGCCTAATGGCTAGAACATAGGAAGCTGCCTTATACTGAGTCAGATCGTTGATCCATTTATCCCAGAATTGTCGACACTGACTGACAGTGACTCTCCCGGGGTTTCAGGCAGGAATTTTTCCATCCCTACCTGGAGATGCTGGGGATTGAACCTTGACCTTCTGTATGCAAAGCATGTGCTCTACCACTGAGCCACTGCCCCTCCCTGATCAGGGATTTGGTCTCTGGTCCAAGCGTGACACTTGAACCACTGCATCACATTGATTTACACTGCCCAGTATGAAATCTATTTATTTATGCATTAGTTGCCCTATAGCGTATAGCTTTCAGGACAACATACAATAAAAACACAATCCCTTCGTTCCCAATTTAAATCTCTCTTCTCTCCCCCCCCCCCCCCGCTATTTGCTTTGCACGGGCAAACACAAAGGTACCATGCAAGGAGAAGGACCATAGGTCATTGGTAGAGGACATGCTTTCTGTGCACAAGCTCACACGTTCAGTCCCTAGCATCTCCAGTTAAAAGGATCAGTTAAGAAGGGATGGGAAAGACTTCTGTTTGAGACCCCAGAGAACCACTTTCTGCCAGAGTACGCAGTACAGGGCTAGATGGACAAATAACTGACCTGGTATAAGGCAGCTTTCAGTGTTCCTTTGTACTAGTATGTTTTCTTCTGCAGGCAAGTAGTAGCTTCTGCGGTGGAATGAAGCTTAGGAAGACGGTATGTTTGCAGGGGGTGGGGAGGCAAAGAAATACTACATCCCCTTTCCTACCACTGCAGTCCCAGAGTGATTCAGTGTCCTCTCTCCTGTGATTGCTTTCAACTTAAAATGCAGGAGAACACTGATACCCTGCTCACTGATTATGACGAATCTATTAAGGGCGGTTCAGTTGTCAGTATAACACACACCCACACACCCGGCTAGGTTAGTGTTAATTTGTGATACCTAGTGATGATTTAGTCCCATATAGGTGTTCTGTGGCCCTGAGGCAGCACACTAGGTAAAATACTCTAGAAAGCAATGAAACAGTGCATTGAATATTTATAGTTTCTCTTTTCTAACTTCCCTTAATTAGGAATCTAGGAAGTAAAGAAACTCAGACTTACTTACTTTTGTCCTATTTGTTAGTTCATAAGGGAGGTGAGAGGCCATGAAGTCCTGGTTTCAAAATGTGGATTTTTCTCTGTGGCAGATGAACATGATCAGTGTTACTTGCTTGGGGGATGAGCACATCCCTGATAGTGCAGCGAGTAAACGAGTACTTTACCTTGTTGGAAGTGCCACCAGCCATAAGGTCTTGGAGGGTTGCTCTGTGGACTGTTCAGAATCAGCTTGGGGGTTGTGAAAATTCCTGTGTGCCCTCTATGCATTGGTCATGCTAATTTGATGCACTTTATATCCCCAAATGCCTTTATCTGAGGGTTGGTGGAAATAGAGGGTGAGATCCCACCACTTGTGGAAGGAAGATTTAGTGCTTCCAGGGCAACCAGAAATGAGCGAAAACTCTCATTTTTGGAATGGGGCAGGTCGGCGGAGCTTGCATAAGGGAGCTCCGCCAACCTGCTGCAATCGAGAAACGAGTGTTTCCACTCAATTCAAGGCTTCCTCTGGGAAGTGCTAAATCTCTGTTGTGCAAGTGGTGGGTCCTGCTCATGCAGCAGAATTGGTGGGACCCACTGCTTGCGTAACAGAATCAGTGGGGTGCAAGAGAATCTGCGGAGGGGTAAGCGCCTGTTGGATTCTGGCCAGAACATAGATTTTCTATGGAAAACAGTTACATATCTATGATAATTTTTTTGCCAGGGAGCTTAGGCCTTGAAAAGAGTAACAATCAGAAAAGCAAGCAAATCCCTTTGAGGATTTTGTTTTAGTGAATATGGCGGTATCCCGATTGCTCAAGCATATAACATAGGGCATGCAATTCTTTCTGGATTGGTACACTTGTAACAGAAAAATTGCAAAAAGATCTGAGGATCTGGACTCTGTATGGCTTAACTTCTCACTTGTCTGGGTATGCTTACTGTTTAATGTGCTTTAGGGCACAGTCCAGTTGGGATGCCTCTAACTCTCCGAACTTGGAGGATTACTGGCATCCTATGGAGGGTGGGAGGAGCGCAGAGGTAAAGGTCGCCTCCACACTCCTTGCACCCTGCAACTCAGTTGATGGCCCATTTAGGCTGTCTAGCTTAGGTGCTTTGGAGTGGGAGGGAAGGAGGCTGAGGAACTGCCAGGATATCTCGTATCTTAGCAGTGCCGGTCTCTTCCCCTCCTCGCACCCCAGAACACCCCCTAAACCCGTTCTCCGAGGTTGCTCATGTAACCTTGGAGAAGCAGCCAGCGCAGTTCATAGATCATAGGATCATAGATCATAGAGTTGGAAGGGGCCTACAAGGCCATCGAGTCTAACCCCCTGCTCAGTGCAGGAAACTAAAGGAGGGGTCTCCCACTCAAGTAATAACCAGGCCCGATTCTGCTTAGCTTTCCACACTCAGACAAGCTGAGCCAGCGTGAGCCACAGGCCTGATTCTTTCTGTGCCGGCTCTGGGTGGGGGAGGGGGATCCAAGCAGGGATCCCCAGCTACAAGGTCGGAGCTGTTTTCTGACCTCGTAGCTGGGTCTCTGAAAAACCCTATGGCTGTCTAGATCAGTGATGGCGAAGCTATGGCACGGGTGCCACAGCTGGTACGCAGGGACCTCTCTGTGGGCACTTGAGCCATTGGTCACCAGATCGCAAAAAGACCGTCCCCTTCTGCAAAACACTAATGATCTTGTTCTTTCTCACAGTGTGGAACAGAATGATTTTATTCTAGAATTCCTGTTAAAGAATTCTTTTCTACATTGTTATCACATTTAAAAGATTTTGAAGAATGATGCACAGAGCATGGCTTGGATGTAAAGCCCTAACAGTTGACCTGAGTGCTGCATGTGTTGCTCTCAAACTAACGGAGTATGAGCCAAGGTTTGACAAATTATCAGCATGCATGCAATAGCAAAAATCACATTAATTGTGCAAAAGCATGCCCAGTGCAAACTTTTACCTAATGCAGTGTTTGCAGTCCAAGACAAAGTGTTTAAAATGTGTTAAGCACGTTTAGTTTTCTTGTTTATCTTGCTCATCCTAGTACAGGTTGACTTTTACTTTTACTAATCCGACACCTGTAGAAGCAGGGAAAGGACCCGGAGTAAAGCTTGCCCCATACAATTTCAGTCTGGCATATAATCATATTATAAGTTGAGAATCCCTTATCCAAAAATAGATGTGCCTAATTATTTAAAAAGTTTGTATAAATTCCCTTCAGCTATGTGTACAATGTAGTACTATAATAATTTTTTGAGTTGATTTTTTTTTCAACAAAAAACTGTTTGTATCATTGAAAGCTCTGTTATTGTGTTTTTCTTTTAAGACAAAAGATGTTAATTAGTTCGGACAACTTGTATGAGTTGTTTTTCTAAAACTAAAACCTCAGTATTCAGGTTTAATTGCAGTGTTGGCATTTTGAAATAAATAAGTTGGTTTTGTGTTGCAGTTTGGGCACTCGGGCTCAAAAAGGTTCGCCATCACTGGTCTAGATGCTATGTAATGGCATAGGATTGTGCTATTAGTTAGTCAATTTTACTTTGGGTTTGTTTCCAGTAAATTTATTATCCCCATATAAGAGCAAACCTGTCATCCGGTAGTTGTCAGAATTATATACAGGCAGTCCCCAGGTGACGAACGAGTTCCGTTCTTAAGAATGTCTAAGTCGAATTTGTATGCAAGTCGGAACAGCATAGCGTTCTATATGTTAAAATCGGCATTTATGCAAATTGCGTAAATTACGCGAACTGAGTAGTATAGTACGCTATGTACTCTATGTAAACGACGTAGCGCGTGGGAACCCAGAAGTCCGTGCTTAAGTATGGGTTGTCTGTAAGTCAGATGTTCTTAACTCGGGGACTGCCTGTATTCGCAACAGGGTTGCACTGATTTAAATCAGAATGATTTAAATTAAATCATTGATTAAATCATCAATAAAAATCTATTTTTTAAATTTTTTTGCAAAAAATCATGATTTTTTGCAACCCTGCGTGTAGGTAGCCTAGTAACCGATAATACTGGTAACGTTAAAAAAAATGAGGAAAGAACTTGACGAAGAGGAGACCCTTAACCTCATTACATATGGATGTAGTGCCCATCTAATGCATCTATTAGTTTATGTATTTTATATTTTTGTTGTTCCAAGCCTCGATCTAGACGGAGAGGCGGGTAAGAAATAAATTTATGATGATGATGTGGATAATTCCGAATGTCAGGAACCATGTTGTTGCTATTGTAAAGTACTTCAGAAACAACCATTTTGCATCAGCTGCTTACAGGGCAACATGAGCAAAAGGACTGCTGATTCCATAAGATGTTTGCTAGAACACTGTCGCCGATTGTTTAGAAGTCTACATCAGAAACTGGCCCATCATCATGCAAATCTGTGAGGAAAATCAAGAGAAGATCGATGCAGACATCAAAAACAAGGTCTAACTTGGGAATTAAAAGAAATGTTGAAGATCTCCTTAAAAAGCTCAAACCTATTGCTGTGGCTTTGGACAACTTACAGAGAGATCCGTGTAGTATTGGTAGGGCAGTTGACATTTCGAAGCAACTGTCGGAAGATCTGACAGCTTGCGGAGTATTGACTTCAAATTATCAAAGCAATCTACAAACCCGTTTCAAGCAAGCACTAGCACCAGCTCACTATCTGGCTAACATTATGACTCCCATCTGTCATGGGCAAAAACATAACAGAGGAGGAGTATGACTCGGGGATGGATTGGGCCAATGAAAACCATCCAAATTTGGTTCCAGTCCTAATAAAGTACAAAGCTAAAGCCAAGCCATTTTCTCGGTATATGTTCAGCAAAAACATCATCAATTCAGTCCAGCCTCTGGAATGGTAGACCTCACAGCAGGACAAACTGTATCAGGAGGTGATCGATGTCGCAGAACAGTTGCACACTGCAACTGCCTCCACAGCAGATGTGGAAAGAGTGTTTTCATCATTTGGATTGGTACAATCAAAACTGCGAAATCGTTTAGGCGTAGACAATGCTGCAAAATTAGTGTTTTTGTTTAAAGCCATGAATCAAAATCAAGAAGGAAAGTGAAGGAAAATTTAAGTGAAAGTGATTAACGTAAGTTAAGTAACATGCAGTGTATGACAAATAATTACTGTTGAGGTCGCTTTAAATATGCAAAAATGCAACAATACTGTATTAAACGAAAACTGTTCTGATTAATGTTTTCTGTATAATTTGGTGTTCTTAACTATTAAGTGTAGGCTATTTGTACATGTCCTACACTTAATAGTTAAGAACACCAAATTATACAGAAAACATTAATCAGAACAGTTTTCGTTTAATACAGTATTGTTGCATTATTTTTTTTTGCAAATTTAAAGCGACCTCAACAGTAATTATTTGGCTAAGGCCTTTGATACTGTAGACCGTACAGCTCTCTGGACTATCCTTATGAAAATTGGATGCCCCAATAAATTTGTGAATATCTTGCGACTTCTCCATGACAACATGACGGCAACGGTTTTGGACAACAACGGCTCTCATGGTGCTCCATTTAAAGTGGGATCAGGTGTTAAACAGGGATGTGTTATCGCCCCAACATTATTTGCCATTTTCATCGCCATGGTTTTACATCTTGTCAAGGGGAAACTTCCCACCGGTGTGGGAATTATATATCGAACAGATGGAAAGCTTTTTAATCTCAGCAGGCTGAAAGCAAAAAGTAAGGTACGGTAATTACAACCTCCGTTGTGGAACTTCAGTATGCTGATGATAATGTGGTCTCCGCACATTCAGAGGATGATCTCCAAACTATCCTAAATGCTTTTGCAGAAGCATACGAAAAACTTGGTCTCTCACTTAACATCAAAAAAACCAAAGTGCTTCATCAGCAAGTGCAAGCCAATCCTTTGGTGATGCCATCTATCCAGCTTGGCGGGACAATACTGGAAAATGTCGATCATTTTCTCTATCTTGGCAGCTATCTTTCTGTTACAGCTAACATCGACAGTAAAATCCAGCATCGTCTGAGCTCCGCAAGTGCCGCATTTTCTCGAATGAAACATAGAGTGTTCGAGGATCGGGATATTTGTAAGAAGACCAAAACACTGGTTTATGAAGCCATTGTATTACCAACTTTATTGTATGCCTGCGAAATATGGACTATCTATAAACGTCACTTCCACCTCCTTGAAAGGTTTCATCAACGTTGCCTCCGGAAAATCCTGCAAATTACCGGTACTTGGGAAGATAGGCGAACAAATGTCAGTGTACTGGAAGAAGCAAAGACTACTAGCATTGAAAAAATGATCCTTCAACACCAACTTCAGTGGACCGGTCATGTTGTTCGAATGCCTGACTGCCGTCTCCCAAAGCAGTTACTTTACTCCCAACTCAAGGATGGAAAGCGGAATATCGGTGGTCAATATAAGAGGTTTAAAGATGTTCATAAGGCTCTGGCCCATGAACGATCTAAATGGAGGTTGGCCTTTCACAAAGGTTCCATGGACTTTGAAGAAGCCCGAGTGCAAGGTGAAAGGGAGAAACGTGCTAAGCGAAAAGCACGTCAAATGAATCCTTTACAGGACCATCTTCTATCTGGTAACCTGTGTCCTCACTGTGGGAAGCTGTGTGGATCTAGAATTGGCCTCCACAGTCACTTACGGACCCATCGCTAGAGTCTACACAAACTTCTTTAGAATTTCCTCCTTTTATCCCGGAAGACAATCTTACTCGGTCACGAGTGATCGCCTGATGATGATGATTTGTACATGTGGTTGCCTGAAACTTTAAAATTAATTTTACTTAAAACAATGTTGGGGGGGGGGGAATTGATTAAATTTAAAAAAAAATCATTGATTTAAATCAAAAAATTTGATTTTTTGTATTTTTGCAAGAAATCATGATTTTTTGCAACCCTGATTCGCAATTGAAATACCAGAGACTTCCAGTTAGAACAGGAGATATTATTTTTATTGCTAAGTTCGTAAAAAGCATTGGTAGGTTTGTTTTTCTTACTAGGACTTCCCACTTATTCTGACCTCGCTGCTTCATGCATTAGGTTAATTAGGAATAAGTAATTTTCAAAATGCTTAAAATTACATAAATGTAATATTTTAGTTTGCAGCCATAAATGTTTGACTGAAATCATATTTTAGACTGAGAATTGCAGTACTAGTGAAATGAATTGTTAATCATGGTGAATAAGTCTTTGTTTGCTGAAGTTCCTTAGCAAAAAGTCTATGATTATGCATGATTATCACAGTTCAAGTGCATGTGTCCTCTGACCATTTAAGCCGGTGTGAGCAACCTGCAGCCCTGGAGTCGCATGTATGAAAGGGCGATGACTCGACCCTGAAGGTGTTAACAACCGATCCACCCTGAAGGCCCGCCGGCCTCATGGAAAAGCAGAGCGCTTCACTTCTGTGAGATAGGATTTAAGATCCTATTTCTGTGTGTAACTGCCCATAAATCTACACACAGAAGTCCAGACCTGTCTCTCCCATCAGCAGCATTCCAAGCGTATCGGATTTCAGCCAGCCCAGCCTCCTCCTGCAGCTTCCAGTAACAAGGAAATAACTCCGTAGACTTCACAGGTTATTTGCTCTACCTGTTTATTACTATTACTACAGAGTTTACATCTCCTACATTACAGTCCATGTGCAGAGTACAATGCATAGCAAGCATTAATCCAGTGGAGCAAGTTGATGTCACTCCACCTCATCTTTGACGTTACATGATTGCAATTAAGTCCAGCAAGCATTAGTCAGAGCAACAGAGAGAAGAAGAAGCTATTCCATCTCTCTACTAAAATGGCTACAGAACAGAAAGCTAACAAATCACTCTACGTCACCAGAAAGTACAAACCATGTGACCAGCTCGTATTTCTTTGACACCTACTTTTCCCATGAGAACAGGACAGGAAGTAGAAATAAATCTACACACAGAAGTCCAGACCTGTCTCTCCCATCAGCAGCATTCCAAGCGTATCGGATTTCAGCCAGCCCAGCCTCCTCCTGCAGCTTCCAGTAACAAGGAAATAACTCCGTAGACTTCACAGGTTCTTCTTCATGGTCTCTGTGCATCACACATATGGGCTCTGCGCCTGCGCTGAGACCGTTCCGGAAAATTCTAAAGCTGAGGTAGACTGGGCGGGAGCCCCTCCCCCTCGCGCGTGCTCCTTAGCGCGGCTCCCGCCCATTCCCTCAGTTCCTCTTCGACCGCCATTGCGGCTAGTTGTCTCCGGAGGTTCTTCTAAAAAACTACAACTCAGCTGAGTACTTTAAAATTGTCTTTTCAAAAAAAATTTCCTCATAAACCTTTTTTCTCTTCCTCCTTTCATCGGAAATCCCCCCCCCAAATGAAATTAAAATAAATAATTTTTTTTAAAAAATGAAATTCTTCTCCTCTTCTGAGGAACGGCTGTTTTAGGCGCCTTTTCAAAAGTGCCTCTATTGTGGGATTAAATTACCTCCGGCTGCTGGCCACTCTTTGTGCCTGTTATGTTTGAGAGTGTGGGCACGTAGTAGAAATATGCCACCACTGTAAGGCATTCATTAGGCCGATGTGAAAACACCGAGCTTTAAAGCTCAAAATGGCTCCCTGGCAGCAAACTTTATCCGTGGTGTGTCCCTCTATATGGCATTCAAGGCCACGGCATTCAAGCCAAGATCAGCGACGTCTCATACTACAGTGGCGGCAACTTGGAATGTGGAATCCCCACTTAAGAGAAAGGACAAAAAAGCCCACAAATGCTCTAAGGAAGAGCAAAAGAAAGAGACTGTGTCCAAGAAAAAATCTAAGGACTAAAAGTCTCTCTCTATAAGCCTGTCACTCCAGTCCTATCGACTGTGAGTTTCACGGCTTTGACGTCGACCACCAAGGTAAAACGCCTGGTTTCGATCCCGACACAGATCGAGTCTTCGACACCGAGAAGAGACGAGCTGTCTACATCCACGCCTGCAAAGCGTGCCTCGGTGTCAGGAGTGCAAGTAGCCTCACTCTCCGATGGAGAAATTATGGATTCACCTGTACTCGTGGCTACGGAGCTTACTGCAGCTCCAACATTAGAGGAGACGTATACTCCATCCATGGAGAAAACGTTCTTCCTCCAGCTGCTCGGCATCGAACACCGATCTTGACATCGAGTGGTCTCTGTCGACATCGAACACCGCTCTCGACATCGAGAGGGCTCTGTCGACATCGAGCGGCGCACTCTCGACATCGAGGAGAACCTGTCGACATCGCTCTCGACATCGAGGGGGCTCTGTCGACATCGAACAAGGCTCTCGACATCGAGGCGAATCTGTCGACATCGCTCTTGACATCAAGAGGGCTCTGTTGACATCGAACATTGCTCTCGACATCGAGGAGAGCCTGTCGACATCAAACATCGCTCTCGACATCGAGCAGGCTCTGTCGACATCAAACATCTCGCTCTCGACATGGAGCAGGCTCTCTCGACATCGAACACCACTCTCAACATTGAGAGGGCTCTGTCAACATCGAGCGGCGCTCTCGACATCGAGGAGAACCTGTCGACATAGCTCTCGACATCGAGAGGGCTCTGTCGACATCGAACAAGGCTCTCAACATCGAGGAGAATTTGTCGACATCGCTCTTGACATCGAGCGGACTCTGTCGACATCGAACATTGCTCTCGACATCGAGGAGAGCCTGTTGACATCGAATATCGCTCTTGACATCGAGTGGCTCTGTCGACATCGAACATTGCTCTTGACATCGAGCACAGCCTGTCGACATTGCTCTTGACATCGAGAGGCTCTGTCGACATCGAACATTGTTCTTGACATCGAGGAGAGCCTGTCAACAGTGCTCTTGACATCGAGTGGCTCTGTCGACATCGAGCATTGCTCTTGACATCGAGCACAGCCTGTCGACATTGCTCTTGACATCGAGAGGCTCTGTCGACATCGAACATTGTTCTTGACATCGAGGAGAGCCTGTCAACAGTGCTCTTGACATCGAGAGGCTCTGTCGACATCAAACATTGCTCTTGACATCGAGCACAGCCTGTCAGAACATCGAACATCGCTCTCAACATCGAGAGGGCTCTGTCGACATCGAACGTGGCTCTTGACATCGAGGAGAACCTGTCGACATCGCTCTGACATCGAGCGGGCTCTGTCGACATTGAACATCGCTCTTGACATCGAGAGGGCTCTGTTGACATCGAACGTTGCTCCTGACATCGAGGAAAGCCTGTTGACTTTGCTCTGACATCGAGAGGCTCTGTCGACATCGAACATTGCTCTTGACATCGAGCACAGCCTGTCGACATCGAACATCGCTTTGCCATCGAGAGGGCTCTGTCGACATCGAACATCGCTCTTGACATCGAGCGGGACTCTGTCGACATCGAGCATCACTCTCGACATCGAGCATCACTCTCGACATCAAAGAGAACCCATCAACATCAAACATCGCTCTCGACATCAAGCGGCCTCTGTCGACATTGAGCATCGCTCTCGACATCGAGGAGACCAGATTGTCAACGACTTCGCTCTTGACAATCTGTAGACTGTCTGTAGATTGTCTACAATCTGTAGATTGTAGACAATCGAACATCGCTCTCGACATTGATGAGAACCTGCCTTATTCTGACTCAGTTTCTGCAGTGTACAAATTACTAGGCTCTTCTCCTGATTTGCAGGTGGAATATAAACTGTCCACTTTACCAACTGAAGACCTAGATACATTTGCAGACCATGTGATGAAGATGATGGCAGCCTTAGGCATAGAAACTAATGTCGAGACACCTGAGATAGAAGACCCAGTGTACAGCAACATCTATTCTACTAACGGTAGCAACTACCAGGCAATTATGGTGAGGTATCAGTTATCCCTAACTGGAAAGTTAGGGAACATCTGTGATTACCTCCCAGAGGAAAAGAGAGACTTGGCAAGGGTACTACAAGCGGAGGTCATCAGTATGGCAACCCTGCAGATGAATAACGCCAGACACCAAACTGATTGCCATGTCAGGTCTCTGATTAGTACCATCTCACTTGGACGTCATGTATGGCTAACATCAAATGTTAAAGCTCACATAGAAGACGTGTTTGATGAGGAAGGTCTATTCCATGAGAATATGGATGATTCTTTGGACGCAATCCAAAAGGCTAAGGTCAATGCCCAGAAGATGAGTTTCAGTACACTGCCAAGGCATAGGCAGTACAAGCCGTGACAGTGGAATAGGTTCACATCTTCCACAGCTCCTTTTCAACCTCTTTTTAAATGGGAGGACAAGATGCATGTTCACATGATAGTCAGTCTGCAGGACTAAGGAATGCTTCCCGCAGTTTCATTACCAAGGCCCTAAGAAAGCCAAGTCTTCCGTGAAACGGAGTTTCTTGACTCCTCTCGAATTTTAGAGGACTTGGCGACTACATTGGCCTTGACAAATACACAGAACACGACGACTGGCTGGTCGTCTATTCATCCAGACTACGTCTTCAGTCTGCACTTCAGACAACCTTGTCCATGCTCGATGATCTCGGCTTATGTCTAAACATCAAAAAGTCAGTCCTCGATCCTGCAAAGGAACTGAATTTCATAGGAACAGTTCTCAATCCAAAGGATGGCTGGGCATTTCTACCTCAAGACAGAGTAGACAAAATACTTACTATCTCGGAATGCCTGTACCGAGCTCCTTTGTCCTCAGTAAGGTTGATCCAACGTCTTCTCGGCCATATGGCATCAACTGTGCAAGTAATGCATTATGCCCACCTTCACATGAGAACTCTTCAAAACTGGCTTATCCGCTCCTTTGACCTGCAAAGACAGGCACCTTCCACTCACCTCACCATTCCACGGAACACCGAAACATCTTTGTTGTGGCGGATGAGCAAGAGCGTTCTCATCAAAGGAGTGCCTTTTCATCCACTAACTCCGAGGGTTCTGACAACAGACGCCTCCCTCCTGAAATGCGGAGCGCATTGTGCAGGCCACGTAGCTTAAGACACGTGGAACTCTGTTGAGTGCAAGATGCACATCAGTATGTTGGAGTTGATGGCAGAGTGGAATGCCATGAAGGCACTAGAGTCTCTTCTTCACAGCCAACACATCCAGGTTGTCTCAGAAAACATGACCATTGTAGCCTACCTCAACAAAGAGGGTGGAACGAGGTCGATGCAACTCACAAGGCTGACCCTCAGAATTTTCAACTGGACAATTCCAAGACCCATGTCTCTCATGGTGCTTCGCATCGCAGGAAAAAACAACACACTAGCAGATACTCTAAGCAGAGTCTCCATGCAGTCACACGAGTGGCAACTGGATGCAGAGATTCGCAGTTGAATTTTCTCAATCTGGGGTCAACTGAAAGTAGATCTTTTTGTCACTTCCAAAAACATGGCCTACCATCTTTTTGCAGCAGGGCAACATCGGATCCCAATCTCATCACAGATGCCTTCATGATCAAATGGGCGGGTCATCTGTATTACATGTTTCCACCTCTTCCTCTGTTGATGTGAGTCATCTCAAAAATCTGGAGGGACAGAGCAGACTGCATTCTTGTAACACTGTGGTGGCCACGGCAACCATGGTTCCCCCAGCTCCTGCACCTTTCCGAAGGAGAATACCAGTTGCTCCCGATAGTGCCAACACTGCTAACTCAAGCTCAAAGCAACATCCAGCACCCAGATTTGGATAGCCTAGCATTAATGGCATGGCAGATTCGATTATTCTAGCCCAAGACTTACCGTCACCGTTACAAACTGTCCTGCAAGCTGCCTACAAGCCGTACACGAGAGCATCTTATGCTAGGAAATGTAAACAAAATCTTAAATCCTGCACAGTACAAACTGTACTAGAATATTTGCATGCTCTGATGGTGTGAGGTTTAAAATCATCCTCCATAAGGGTATACTTGGCAGCAATTTCAGCCATTAAGCCTTATGTTACCTCGGGGTCAATCTTCACACATCCGTTGGCGAAACCTTAATTTTGAAAGGCTTGAAGAACATCATTCCTCCAATCAGGAATTTGGTGCCAGGCTGGAATCTGCCTCTGATGCGGCGTGCACTGACTCAGAAGACTTGAACCACTAGCGACTATTGATCACAGGTTTCTCACATGAAAGACAAGAAGATCTGGCGAACTCTGTGCACTCACAGTAGACTCACCTTATATGGTGTTTTCATAAGGACATAATAGTCATCCGTCCAGATCTCAATTTACTACCAAAAGTGGTTTCAGACTTTTCATACAGGGCAGGACATAGTGTTGCCAGCGTTTTTTCCAAAACCCGTCTTCTGACATAGAGCAGAAAATGTATACACTGAATGTCCGACATGCCCTAGCATTTTATAAAGAGCGAACAGCTTCTTTTCGACAAACAAATCAACCATTTGTATGTTATGGTGGCAAATCCCCAGGTCTTTCTGTTTCAAGGCAGAAATTTGCCAAATAGATAGAAGTTATTACATTGGTATACCAGCTTTCATGCAAGCAGTTGCCAGGCCCAGTAAGGGCACATTCTACCTGAACACAGTCAACATCCGTGGTGTTTGGGAAAGGCCAAAGCTCTATAGAGCAGCAACCAGGGCCGCTCCATCGACATTCATCAAGCATTGCAGACTTGATATTTGAGCTCGGGCTGTGAACACCTTTGGAAGGGTGGTTCTATCATCGGTATTGCAGTGACCAATGCCGCCATCCCACCACCGGGTGGATCAGCTTGTTACTCTGCCCATATGTGTGATGCACAGAGACCACGAAGAAGAAGGACAGGTTGCTTACCTGTAACTGTAGTTCTTCGAGTGGTCATCTGTGCAGTCACACAACCCACCCATCCATCCCCGCTTGGCGTCATTATCGATTTCAATGGACCTGCCAGTGGAGACTGGGTGTGTATTGCTCCAATTCATGTCATTTCTAAATGATAATGGTTGTGGTTTTTTTTTGGTATTACTATAAAAGGGAATGTCAATACCAACAGTGAGTATCTCTCGGTTCATGGGGCCGCAATAGGCGGTCTCAGAGGAACTGAGGGAATGGGCGGGAGCCGCGCTAAGGAGCACGCGCGAGGGGGAGGGGCTCCCGCCCAGTCTACCTCAGCTTTAGAATTTTCCGGAACGGTCTCAGCGCAGGCGCAGAGCCCATATGTGTGACTGCACAGATGACCACTCGAAGAACTACAGTTACAGGTAAGCAACCTGTCCTTATTTGCTCTACCTGTTTATTACTATTACTACAGAGTTTACATCTCCTACATTACAGTCCATGTGCAGAGTACAATGCATAGCAAGCATTAATCCAGTGGAGCAAGTTGATGTCACTCCACCTCATCTTTGACGTTACATGATTGCAATTAAGTCCAGCAAGCATTAGTCAGAGCAACAGAGAGAAGAAGAAGCTATTCCATCTCTCTACTAAAATGGCTACAGAACAGAAAGCTAACAAATCACTCTACGTCACCAGAAAGTACAAACCATGTGACCAGCTCGTATTTCTTTGACACCTACTTTTCCCATGAGAACAGGACAGGAAGTAGAAGACATAACATGACTTGTTTTTCAGCCATTCTGTACTTTTCCAAATGTCAACAATGTGCCACAGCTGTTGTTTGTGTTACATGTCACAACAATGTTGGCTTTTGTTTAATTTCAAATGCCCCCTGCATGCAATCAGTTTAGACCTTGGCAAGAGCCATCTGTTATTTCCATAGCAGCCCTCTGGGTGGGAGGGGGGAGAGAGAAAAAGGAGTGGCAGAAAGACTACAAAGGGTGACCCACCCACTTTTGACCCTGGCCATGCTCACCACTGGCTTCGGCACTGCCCATTGTCAACATGTGGACCCCAACAGATTATCCATGAGGAAATGCAGCCCTTTGCAGAAAGAACGTTGCCCAGCTCTAGTTTAAGCTTAGAAGAAGTACTACAGTGATGAAAATATATATTCAAATATATTTGTCGTGCATCTTCACTGTTGCTGCTCCCATGGTGAACAAGAAGTTATAAAAAGTTTAAAACAATAAAAAGTCAGCAGACCAGTAAATCATGTTTTAATCTTGTTTTTATTGTTGCAAGATTTTATCATTTTAATTGTTGTACATCACCTTGATGCCTGTTTCGTAAATAAGGCGGTGATATATAAATGTTAATAATAATAAATAGTAAAACAATAAAAATGATGCTATACTAAAAGCATAAGAGAATAAAGAGTAGGATAAAGAACAATTTAATCATGAGTTTGAAACGCCTGAAAAAATAAAAAGGGCGTCATCTGTTGGCTAAAATGACATACCATGCTCAATGGTATTGAAAGCAGCTGAGAGGTCCAGGAGAATTAGGAGGGTCACCTTCTTAATAAGGGTTAAGTGGTTTAGTAAACCACCTTGACAAGGTTTATTAAATTAGCTGCCCTGTGCACAGCGAAGCCAGTTCCTGGTGGATGCAGTGGGAGGATCATCCACCTGATGAACCCAGCAGGGACTAAATGACGTGAGGGGCAGTAGCCACACCCCTTTGCCATTCATCCCGTGGAGAGCTGGGTGGATGTGGATCATGTGTTTCCCCCACCTGATTTTGGTTGCCTGCCCCTGCCCTAACTTGTAGCAGATTCCTTTTCAAGTTATTGCATGGTCAGTGGGTTTTCAATTTGAGCAGAACAGCTGCTTCACCTCTAGATGTTCAAAGGGCTTAATGTTGTCTCAGGCTGAAAGATATACAATGAATTGAAGTCACGTTAGTTCACCCAGTTCTTTCCTGAAGTGCAAAGGAGAGTGATTCTGGATAGTCTCTACATCTTTTGTCTGGCTGTGTTTGGACAAAATGCTAAACCATGATTGAGGGTTTCAAGAATGAGCCTAGCTGCCCCTTGGCTCAAGTGCTCCCCCTCCCTTCTCCTTCAGCATGACAGAGACTGGAAACTTCTGATTAATTTGCATAGGGCAATTTGCATCAGAAAACATTCAGTAACCATACCAGTTTTGGGGGAAATGTTTCTAACACAGTCCAGTGGTTAGCTTGAGAGTTATATGGTGACCGATACTATCACATTGTGTGTAATAGCCCCAAACTTTACAAATGTATTGTATGAATTTGAACATAGGAGTTAGCTGTTCATAAACCTTACAGAAATCAATGGGACAAAAGTGTGTCTAACTATTTGCAGGACTGCAGATTGTTTCTTCTATGTAGTTATAAGCAAATAAAGAATTGATTCCAGACTCAGTCTGGAATGCATCTGTCTTGATGACAGATAAAGGTTGTGTATTGTCCTATCTAGTGAAGTGGTGGTGTCAGCTTGGTAAAGAATGTCCAGCAGGCAAGAGTTAGAAGGGTGCTAACGTAGTTGTCGCTGAGGAAAGGCAATAAATGAGATCAGACCTAAATATATGTTTGTGACATTCTAGCAGCTGGCTTAAGCCCTGCTGTTTGTTGCAGGGGTACATTGGCCTTAAAAAGGAAGAGAATGCATTGTAGCCCACGGAGGGAAACGGCTGGTGGGCTTATCACTCTGCTTACTGACAGTGAAGGTCAGGCAGTTTGTTGAAATAAACAGAAGTGGTAAGATGCCTTTAAGTTCACTGTGTAACTATTATGAGAAATAGATTCCACTGTAAATGGTAAATACATTGCTTTATGTGTAATCTTGTAGTTTATATTCAAAGCATTGAATAGAGCCAGTGTGGTGTAGTGGTTAGAGTGTTTGACTGGGACTCGGGAGATCCGGGTTCTAGTCCCCACTCGGCCATGAAACTCACTGGGTGACTTTGGGCCAGTCACTGACTCTCAGCCTAACCTACCTCACAGGGTTGTTGTGAGGATAAAATGGAGAGGAGGAGGAGGATTATGTAAGCCGCCTTGGGTTCCTTGCAGGAAAAAAGGTGGGGTATAAATTTAATAAATAAATAAATAAATAAATAAATGTCTTTTCTTTGCTGTTCTGTAGACTAAAATAAAACCTTGCTCTAACATACTGATTTACACACAGCCTGTGAGCTGTATAAACCTCCTGGCCACTTTTGTGACCACCACTGCTCCTAGAAGCATGATGTTTTAAAGGAAAGCATCCCTGCATGCCTTATTTCAAAGGAAAAATGACTCTCGGCACCCCAGAAGTTGCCCACCCCCATTTAGGATTTGATTTACTGTTGTAAGTTACATTTTTTCAAATTATTGCAAGAAACTCCTCTGCTTCTCATATGAGAAACTGAAATCAGCTATATATTGAAATAAGTTCAACAGAATGCTTAAGGACATGTTCTCCTAAAGAAACATGTTTTAAATTGAGGCCAGGACCCAAATGGAAGTGGACACATATGTCCAAGTACTTTACATGTTTTGTATCATTGACCATGGTATCCTCCTGGGCCAATTGACAAAGATGGGAATTGAGGGCACTGTACTCTGGTGGCTTGATTTCTGTCTGATTAGCTGGTTTCTGGACACTGCTGTTCAGTAACTTAGCATTTATGCAGTTGGAGTCTTGCTAGGTTTCTTTCTGTTGCCCTGTGCAAGTCAACAGCTACATGAAATAGTTGGGAGGGAATGTGTGGAGATTTTGGGTGAAATTTGTTGCTTTTTTTCATCTAGTTCAGGTGAGGTTGTTGAGGTCCTGAGCACAGGTGTCTGGAATTGGTATTAAAGCCAACAAATTAAACTCAATCCAGTTAAGACCTGCAGTCTAGCTGAGAAGGGCATTGGCAGGGTTTCACTCCCTTTAAAGAGGGTTGGGGAAAATGTGGCCCTCCAGATATTAGGGTTCTTCTTCGTGGTCTCTGTGCATCACACATATGGGCTCTGCGCGTGCGCGGAGGCCGTTTCGGGAAGTTTCTAAAGCTGAGGTAAATTTTGGGCGGGAACCCCTCCCCCCTGGCGTCCTCCTTACATGGGTTCCCGCCCTCTCCCTCAGTTCCTCTTTGACCGCCATCGTGTGTGGCTGTTCTATCGAGAGGTTCTGGAATTCTAGTCTTAGAATTCAGCTAGGTAACTACTGTTTTTCGAGGATTCTTCAATCTTCAACTTTCTCCCCCCGCTCGTCGTGGGATCACCAACTTCTACCGATTATGGCTCCAAAAGCCCCCTTCCGCAAATGCGTAAGGTGCGGGACGAAACTTCCTCCGGTGGACGGGCACTCGCTGTGTCTCGCCTGCCTCGGCGAGGGCCATAATGTGGACGCTTGCCATCATTACCAAGCGTTCACAAAACAAGCGAGGAAGCACAGGGCGGACAAGTTGACTGCCATTCTATACAAGAGGGCTCTCCAACTGCCTGCGGAAAAGCCTATCCCTTTGGCAATGCCTAGTACTCCGCCATCGCACACGGTCTCCTCAGCGGACGCTCAGGAGGCCTACATGGCGACTATGATATCGAAGAGCAAGGCCAAGAAGGCTCGCAGAGAGAAAGAGGAGGCGAAAAGGAAGAGCAAGGAGCGGAAAGATAAGGCAAGGAGACTGGCAAAAAAATTGGCTTCGTCCCTCTCGGGATCGAGATCGACGCTAGCCCCGGATCTGACGGACGTCGTGACCGTTGAACGCCCAGCTGGGCTTAAGTCTCCTCCCGCACAGGCTCCCTCGGGCTCGAGGGAGCCACCGCCTTGCTCTCCACCAAAAGCTCCCTTGGGATCAAGGGAGGCTATTCAGGCATTCTCAGTATCAGAAGGCGAGATACCAGACTCACCATCGGACTCGAGGCCTCCGGTACGAACCACTGCTCTTCCGACCCTCGCCTCTCCTGTTTGTGAGGTACGGGCTCGTACTCCACGGACTCGATCCAGGTCACTCGAGATCGAGGAGGTAGTGATTACCCGGGACCGGGCATCCTCCAGATGGTCTGATTCTCGCAGACCTCAAGACCTCTAACGATACAGGGAGAGGTCTCAGGACTCGAGATACTCCTTGGCGTCCCGTTGCAGCTATCGTCAGAGACGCTCCCCTGTGTCTGAATACAGGTACCAGACCAGGGTGTACCGGTCCCAAGAGAGGTCGCCACTCAGGAGATGCTCCCCGAGAAGGGAAACCAGACGGTCTCCACCGAGACGAGAAGGGGCACGTCCGAGCCCCAGGATATCCCCTCCGATCCGTCCTCTGGCCCTTCCTTCGCAAGTTGGTGAGAGAGGACCAACTAACTACGGTTTCGATGGCAGCCGTATCCCGCTCCCGCAGGTCATCGACTCCGGGGTCTCCCCTAACTGAGTCGGACTCGATCGTCTCGCTGTCCCCATCTTCTACATCTCCGGACCAGAACGTCTCCACTCAGGCCGCGGTATCCCCTTCTGAGGATATGGGCATCTTTCAGGACCAGGTCCTTCGAATGGCCCAAGCCCTCGGTCTGGAGACGGCTGTCGAAGAGAAGAAAGAGGTCGACCCTCTCTTCGACGCGGTTTCGAAATCATCTTCGGGCCCAACATTGCTCCCAATCACCCCGACGATGCTGGAGACAGTGCAAGGATCATGGAGCTCCCCATCCACAGCTCCACCCAAGGCTGTGGAGTCGGAGTCGGAGTCAGAGTCGAGGAGTCGGAGTCGGAGGAAATTTTGGGTACCTGGAGTCGGAGTCGGCAAACAATGCACCGACTCCGACTCCTACTGAATTTAGATTGGAATTTTAAAAAAAGCAAGTTTAAATGTCCCAATTCACAAAAAGTTATAACCATTGGAAAAACTGCTGTCATTCAGCTAAGGCTATAAAAACTTGTAAACTCCGATTGTTAGCTTAAACTTTAAACATCACTATGGGATTCTACTAGGGAAATCATGTTTTATAATAAATGCCCCTCCTGGATCCTCCCACTGCCCTATCTTCAGCAGCAGATCAGCACACAAAAAGGAGAAGGCAGCAGCTTCTGCCCAACTACCTCGCATATTAATTAATTAGCATATTAATACAGAGGAGTCGGAGTCGGAAGTGCAAAAAACTGAGGAGTCGGAGTCGGAACATTTATCTACCGACTCCACAGCCCTAGCTCCACCTGCGGCAAAGCGCCTTGATGCTCTCTACAAAATCAGGCCGGACACAGCCAAATTTCTCTTCTCTCATCCAACCCCGAACTCGATGATAGTGGAGTCAGTACAATCCAGGTTGGGCAAGCAACACTCCACTCCGTCTGACCCCGAAGGAAAAAGGTTAGACAACTTCGGACGAAGAGTCTACACCTCGAGCGCCCTGGGGATCCGGGTTGCTGGGTACCAAGCTACGATGGCTAGGTACCAGCTTTTCCTTTGGGAGAAGATGGGAGGGCTGATAGACTATCTGCCGGATGAGAAGAGAGACTTGGCCAGAGTCTTCCAGGCTGAAGTAACAAACACCTCCAGACAGCAGATTCATACTGCCAGACATCAAGGGGACTGTCATGGGAGATCCCTGGTGAGTGCAGTCGCCCTACGCCGGCACGCTTGGCTAAGGTCCTCGACATTGACCTCGGAAGCTAAGGCCAAAATTGAGAATCTGCCCTTCGACGGAGTCGGCCTCTTTAACGATAAAACGGACGACTCTCTCGACGCGGTTCAGAAAGCCCGGGTGAATGCGAGGAAGATGGGCCTCCTTCCACAACCATCCTCTAAGCCATTCAGACGCCGCAGGTGGGCTCCATATCCTCCCCCGATAGCTCCGACCCAGCAGGGACAGCAGCAGCAGCAGTGGCAGGACAGTCATTCTCATCCACAGCAGCCCCGGGCACCGAGCCGTCAATACCAGCAGCAACGGTACCGGGGCTCCCGTAAAGGAGGCGACTTTCAAAGACGAGTTTGACGCGACCCAAGGCACGACCGACATCTCTGCTCCGATCCTTCCGGCTCGACCTCAGTTTGGAACCCGACTATCCCTCTTCCTACCATCATGGAAGAAAATTACCACCGATCGTTGGGTTCTGGACATTATTCGGCATGGGTACAGGATCGAGTTCGATTCTCTCCCACCTTTTCTTGGCATCCGCACCACGCAGCCATCCCATATGCTGCGGGAGGAGGTCGATTCCTTGTTACTCAAGGGGGCCATCGAGATGGTCCCTCCACACCTGGCACAGGACGGCCTTTACTCCAGGTATTTCACGGTGTCAAAGAAGGATGGAGGACTCCGACCGATCCTGGACCTACGTTCAGTGAACTTATACATTCCACCCAAGAAGTTCAGGATGGTCACTCTCCAATCGATCTTGCCTCTCCTCCGCAAGACCGACTGGTTTGCATCCATCGATCTCCAAGATGCCTACTTCCACATAGGGATCCATCGAGACAGACAGAAATACCTGAGGTTCAAGATCGGATCCGATACTTACCAGTTCAAGGTACTTCCATTCGGACTTTCGACGGCACCGAGGGTGGTTACCAAGTGTATGACAGTAGTCTGCGCTGCTCTACGAACTCAAGGGGTGACGCTCTATCCTTACCTGGATGATTGGCTCATCGTTGCGCGGTCTGCTCAGGAACTTTGGAGCGCCCTCCGCCTGACTACCGACACTTTGGACACGCTCGGACTCTGCCTCAACGAAAAGAAGTCCACTCTCTTTCCAACTCAAAGGATCCAATTCATCGGAGCATTCTTAGACGCTACTGTCGGTTGCGCCTTTCTACCGAAATACAGAACTCTCAAAATACTTACCCTCGCCTCGAAACTGCAAAAGGCGACGTCGTGCACAGCCCATTCGATCCAATGGCTCCTCGGTCTCATGGCTTCATCCATATCGGTCGTTCCACTCGCTCGACTTCGTATGCGCCAGCTCCAAAACTGGTTCATAAGATCGTTCGATTCTGAGATGAATGCCCATCGAACGCGACTAACTATTCCGACCAGCATAAGACAGTCTCTTCGCTGGTGGATGAGCCGCTCCAATCTGACAAAAGGGCTACCCTTCCAACCCGTCACGCCTTCACTCACGCTGACGACGGATGCTTCTCTCCTGGCCTGGGGAGCTCACTGCGGTAATCACACAGCACAAGGCCAGTGGGGCCCGCAAGATCGAGAGAGGCACATCAATGTTCTCGAGCTCAAAGCAGTGTGGAACTCGATGAAATCCCTCGAATCTATACTTGCTGCGAGACATCTGCAGGTGGTCACAGACAATACTACAGTTGTGGCCTACCTGAACAAGGAAGGCGGCACCCGCTCGCTACGGCTGACGAACCTAACCCTCCGTATATTCGACTGGATGATCCCTCGTCATATATCAATGAGAGCCATCCATATTGCTGGGAAGACAATACACTGGCAGATGTCCTCAGCAGGATGTCTCTCGACTCTCACGAGTGGCAACTCGACGTTCGAATTCGGCAGTCCCTTTTTCACCTGTGGGGAACCCCAACCGTAGATCTATTCGCCACTGCAGCCAATACAGCTTGCCACACTTTCTGCAGCAGAGCGGGACACGACAACGCATCGATGGGGGACGCATTCCTAATAACTTGGTCAGGGACTCTGTTTTATATATTCCCACCGATTCCGTTGTTGACCAAAGTCATCTCGAAAATCCAGTCCGAGGGCACGAACTGCATCCTAGTGACTCCATGGTGGCCGAGGCAGGCCTGGTTTGCGCCACTCCTCCGACTATCCAAGGGAGAGTATCGCTACCTACCGAACACGACAACGATACTTTCTCAAGCTCGAGGCGCGCTACTACACCCGAATCCGTCCATCCTGAAACTCACAGCCTGGCGAATTTGATACCGAGCACTCTCCCTTCGGAGATCAGGCTCGTACTGCAGGAAGCTTGGAAACCATCCACTAGAGCTTCATATGCCAGGAAATGGAAAGCCTTCTGTGACTACCTCGGTCGGATTGAAGTGCCCTACTCTAGCGCTCCTATCCATCAAGTGCTGCAATTCCTGCTTCATTTGCAACACAAAGGGCTTAAGACGAGCTCATTAACGGTCTATTTGGCTGCCTTGTCAGCTTACCATAATGGTCAAGATGGATTCACTTTGTTTTTGAACCTGCTAGTCAAGCGTTTCATGAGAGGATTAAAAAATATGACCCCTTCATTTAAGCAAGTCACTCCGGTTTGGGACCTACAGTTGGTTCTACAGGTACTCATGGCTAAGTCATTCGAGCCAATGGAGACAACGGATCTTCGCTTAGTAACTTTTAAGACTGTATTTCTTGTCGCCATCACCTCTGCTCGCAGAGCATCAGAGCTGGCAGCTCTGAGGGTGGATCCACCGTACCTCAGTTTCCACAAGGAAAAGGCAGTGTTGCGTCCAGATTTGGCCTTCCTTCCTAAGGTCGTGTCTGCCTTCCATCTAAATCAAGACATTATATTACCAGCATTCTTTCAAAGTCCGTCGTCTCCATTGGAACATCAGCTGCACATGTTGGATGTACGAAGGGCTCTATTGTTCTACAAGTCCCGTACTGAGTCCATTAGGAAATCTCCCCGTCTTTTTGTTTGTTACGGTGGACACTCCAAGGGCTTGCCGGTCTCGAGCCAGCGATTATCTTCCTGGATTGTGACCTGTATCGAGCTGGCTTACGAACTCAAAAGACAGCTATTGCCGGGTTCGGTACGGGCTCACTCTACCAGAGCTGTATCAACCTCAACGGCTTTTGCAAGGGGCGTCTCGATCACGGAGGTTTGTAAGGCGGCTACATGGTTCACGCCTTCAACGTTCGTGACGCACTACCAGGTCGATGTTCGATCCCGGAGGGACAATGCATTTGGCAGAGCTGTCCTTTCCTCGGTCCTACAATAATCTCGGCACCGACCCTCCACCGGTAAGTCAGCTTGCTACCATGCCCATATGTGTGATGCACAGAGACCACGAAGAAGGACAGGTTGCTTACCTGTAACTGTGGTTCTTCGAGTGGTCATCTGTGCAGTCACACAACCTGCCCGTCCATCCCCGCTACGGTGTCACTGTCGAGTTCGATGGTGTACTGAACTGGGATCTTTGGGCAGACGATGATCGATACCGTGTAACACCATCGAATTCGTATTCGGTATTGATTTATGTACTGGGAAGAGACCCTCTTTTTTCCTATATGTTCTCCCTTAACTCTGGGATCGCGATGGTGGTCTCAGGGGAACTGAGGGAGAGGGCGGGAACCCGTGTAAGGAGGACGCCAAGGGGGAGGGGTTCCCGCCCAAAATTTACCTCAGCTTTAGAAACTTCCCGAAACGGCCTCCGCGCACGTGCAGAGCCCATATGTGTGACTGCACAGATGACCACTCGAAGAACCACAGTTACAGGTAAGCAACGTGTTCATACTTATGTATACTTAAGCATTTACTTGCTTATGGAATTAGTTGCCTCTCTGTTCTAAGAACATTGGACCAGTAGGAGTGAGTTCATTTAGAGTGACCATGAATCAGCTAAGAGGAAGTTTAAACTTATGATGTATTTACTCAGATTTCTCTTTCCTTAGGTCTATACAGGTTTCTTCTTGGTATAATTTACTCAAGAATAAACCAGGCCTAGAGGATTATTTACCCTAAATTAATAACTACAATTTGAGAAGGGAACTTATTCTTGACAGATTTCATTTGATGACATCTCATGTGATAGAGGGTAGGCAGGCTAACGCTCCTGACAATTTACGTTTAGTTAGTGTGGGACTAACTAAATTGAGGATCTTCCTTATGATCTGATTGTCCATTGATGCAGGATGTAAGGAAAATGCTTCTGACACTGTAAAGCAGGCTTTAAAATTTTCAGACCTGCAAACCCACCTTTAGTCTAAATATGCAGTTGGAGACCTGATTACCGTATTTTCCGGCGTATAAGGCGACTGGGCGTATAAGACGACCCCCAACTTTTCAAGTTAGCGAGCGAGATCTGAGACCCCGCCGCCGGCGGAACCCCACCACCTACCTTCTCTGCGCCCGCGCCGCCGCCGGAACCCCACCACCTACCTTCTCCGCGCTGCTTCCGGAGCCCCGCCCGCGCTCTGTTTTGGCGGGAGGAACCAGGGCAACAGGGCTTAAACAGCCCTGTTGCCCTGGTTTCCCCCGGCCAAAAACAGAGCGCGGGGGTTCCGTCGCGTCACTTCCTCTTCGGAGGAGGCGGCAGCCAGGGTGGGGGGAAGGTAGGTGGGAGTCCAGCAGCGGCGGCGGCGGTCGGGGAGGGGGTCGGAGGGGGTGCGGCGGCAGCGGTGGCGGGGTGTGGTGGCAGTGGCAGCGGCGGCGGTCGGTGAGGGGGGCGGAGGGGGGGTGGCGTCGGCGGCGTCGGGGGGGGTGCGGCAGTGGCGGTCGGGGAGGGGGTCGGAGGGGGTGCGGTGGCGGCGGCGGGGTGTGGCGTTGTCGTCGGGGGGGTGCGGCGGCGGTTGAGCTAAGTGAGGCCTTTGGTTTTCCTTGCCTGTTTTAACATTTCATAGAAATGACCCGGCGTATAAGACGACCCGGCGTATAAGACGACCCCCGACTTTTGAACAGATTTTCGAGGGTTAAAAAGTCGTCTTATACGCCGGAAAATACGGTACTCCCCTCCCCCCCCAATATATTTGTATGGTGTCAGCACAGAAGTGCAGACTTCCCCAACTTGATGCAGTCACAACACAGCTGGAGGACAACTTCCATCATTCCCAGCCAGCAGGAGGGTGCCAGGAATGCTGCAGTAATGGATCCTGACTCACCAGCTGAAGATCCAGTGTTTTAAAGAAATGTAATAGCTGGTCAGTAAATGTTACACTTTTTAATGATCCAGGGTTATGAGAAATGCTACATTTTTGTTGGCTTGAAGTTACAAGTAGATTTTATTAAACAGAATATAATATATTGTATTACAGACATTTGAATGTATTTAAAGTTCATTGTCTGATTTAGGAATAACTTTTCATTGGTGTTTTTTCTAATGACTAAACAATAAAAACTGGCCAACTGACATAGGGCTTCCTTTGAAAACTGGAAGCTACAATTGGTGCAAAACGCAGGATGTAGGCTGCTAACTGGTACAAGCATTAGGGAAAATACCTTGTCAGTTGTCAAAGAACAATACTGGTTGCCAGTTTGCTTCCTGGCACAATTCAGAGTTCTGGTTTCAGGTCCAACAGTACAGTTGGGCTGGTGCTGAGGGCCCAGCGCTGCCTCCTCACCACAACACCTTCCTCCTTCTCAGCTGCGGCACCACTTCTGTTTCCTCTGGCTGCTCTGTTGGCATTGCAAATCCAGAAGGTGGTGCTGGGGGATTATTGCTCTGTCCCTTGTCAGTTACGCCATGAGTAGGTGCTGTTCAACACCTACATGAAACTGATGGGGGAGGTTATACAGAGATATGGTCTAAGGTGTCACCAATTTGAGGATGACACCCAGCTCTGTCTCCTTTTCATCAAATCCAGGTGAGTCAGTGCTGTTCTGAATCAGTCCCTGGGCATGGTAATGGACTGTATGAGGGCCATTAAACTGAGACTCAGTCCAGACAAGGTAGAGGTACTGTTAGTGGGTGGTCTGTCTGACCCCCTAAAGCAGGGCTTTCCAACCTTGGGTCCCCAGATGTTGCTGGCCTACAGCTCCCAGCATACCCAGCCAGCATGGATTCTGGGAGCTGTAGTCCAGCAACATCTGAGGACCCAAGGTTGGAGAGCCCTGCCCTAAAGGATCAGGTTCACAGTTTGGGGGTGCTTTTGGATCCAGCATTGTCACGAGAGGCACAGGTGGACTTGGTGGCACAACCAACTATGTCCTTATCTGGACAGAGATCGCCTAGCTACAGTTATCCATGCTCTGGTAACCTCTCGACTGGATTACCTCAATGTGTTAGATGTTGGGCTGTGTTTGAAAACAGCCCAGAAACTTCAGCTGATCTAAAATAGAACACTGAGATTGTTAATGGGGACTGGCCAACATGATCATATTACTTTCCATCTGCACTGGCTGGCAGTCCATTTCCAGGCCCAATTCAAAGTGCTGGTATTAACGTTCAAAGCCCTAAATGGTTTGGGGGCAGGTTACCAGAAGGATTGTCTCTTCCCATACATACGTGCCTGGCCTTGCCAAAGGAAGTGAGGTGGGTGGCTACTAAGAAAAGGTCTTTTCTGTACCCCAGTACCCCAGTTGTGGAATGAGCTTTTCAGAGAGGCTCACCTGTGCTCCTCTTGGTGCCAGATGAAAACCTTCTTTTCAGTTACTGTTTTAAATCTGTTACTGTTTTTTAAATCTTTGCACTGCTGCTAGGTTTTATTTGATTATTACCGTATTTTTATTTTATATTGTAGTTTTAAACTCTTATATTGTGTTTTATCATGTTGTACTTATGGTTTTAATTGTTGTGAACCTCACAGAGAGCTTTGGTATTGGGCGGTATAGAAATGTAATAAATAAATTAATGATCTGGGTCAGTCACTGCCTCTCAGCCTAATGTACCTCACAGGATTATTGTGATGGTAAAAATGGAGGGGGGGGGGATCTTTGGTTCCTAGAAGAAAGGCAAAACATAAATATAATAAAGTAAATAATTCTATGCTAGAAAAACATAACTGTCTTATAATAACATAATAAGCCTCCGTAGCATGTAAAATACTAGGCTAGTGAGTGGTGGCCAACCAGCTCCAAACACTCTTGGATGAGACCAATTATCTGGATTCATTTCAGTCGAGGTTCAGGCCAGGTTTTGGCACAGAAACAGCCTAGGTCGCCCTGTATGATGACCTATGTTGGGAGAGAGACAGGGTAAGTGTGACCCTGTTGATACTCCTGGATCTCTCAGCGGCTTTGGATACTGTCGACCATAGTATCTTTCTTGGGCGGCTGTCTGAGCTAGGAATAGAGGCTACTGCATTGAAGTGGTTCCACTCCTACTTGGATGGCCCGCTCCAGATGGTGGTGCTTGGGGAATATTGCTTGACCCTGTGGATTTTCTAGCATGGAGTTCCTCAGGGGTTGGTTTTGTCCTGCATCCAATTTAACATCTACATGAAATTGCTGAGCACGGGGGATAAAATGGAGCCCTGTGTCTCCTCATGGCATTAACTGCCAAGGGACAGAGCAATAATCTGGAGTTTTGTAGTGCATTGCTATCAGTATTCTGATGAAAAGGAGAAGTAGAGCTGCGTGTCATCTTCATCAGGTGAGGCTGTGGATGTGCTAAATCAGTACCTGGCTGTGACAATGGACTGTATGTGGGCTAATAAACTGAAGCTCAATGCAGACAAGGCTGAGATGCTGCTAGTAGATGGTTCTTCTGACCAGATGGAGGGTGCTCAACCTGTTCTGGATGGGGTTGCACACTCCTTGATGGAGCAGGTTTGTAGTTTGGGAGCCATCTCTTGGAGCCATCTTTGTCACTTGAGGCTAAGTGACTTACTTTTAAAATGGGTTTTTTGACAGGGCTAATTAGGGTTTTTTATAATGCACATTTTACATCCTATGGAGGCTTATTATGAACATAGTGTAAGACAGTTATATTTTTCTAGTATAAAATTATTTACTTCATTTTTTTACATTTATGTTCTGCCTTTCCTCCCCATTTTTAGGGTGAGACTGGCCCAGAGGTTAGGCTGAGACTGGCCCAGGTCATCCCATGGGAAATGGGAGGCATTTACTGGTCTTCCTCAGGCAGCAAAATGTCCTGGGCCAGCAGTGGCTATGTATGTGTGTGTCCTGTTTGACTGTTGCATCTGAATGAGGCAGTGAGTCAGTCTTTGCCTCTTTCTTGAATGTGCATGTATATGAGAGAGCATATAAATGTGTGTTTGTTTTCTTTGTGTGCTGTAAAAGGAGAAGCTAAGGTGGCCTTAGTGGCATGGAGCGCCTTCTACCAGCTTTGGCTGTTGTCCCAGCTATGCCCCAATCTGGACAATGATAACTTGGCTTCAGTAATCTATCTCTGGTAACCTCCAAGTTAGATTACGGCAATGCACTCCATGTGGGGCTGCCCTTGAAGACGGTTCAGAAGCTGCTGCTTGTGCAAAATGTGGCAGCCAGATTAATAACTGGCTCCAGAAGTCTGAGCCTATAACACCAATTCTGGCCTGCTTGCATTGGCTCCTTGTATGTTTCTGAGCCCTATTAAAGGTGCTGGTTTTAGCCTATAAAACCTTATATGGCTCAGGACCGCAATACCTGACATAGCCCCTCTCCTGACATGAACCTACTTGGACGCTATGATCAACACCTGAGGCCTTCCTCCAAGCGCCTCCTCCAACGGAGGCTCAGAAGGTGGCAACAAGGGAGAGGCCTTCTCAGTGATCTCGCCCCCCCCCCATATTATGGAACAGCCTGCCTGGCCGCCAACACTGTCATCTTTTCAGCACCAGGTTAACCTTGTGTTTGCATTTGAGTTTTCTGCCATGGAAGCGATAGAAGTCTTTTGCTTCAAGGAAAGCATAGAAGATTATCTCCACTAAAATATGTAGTGAAAAATGTTTTTGTATTATTATTGTACATTGTAGATTCTCTCCCTCTCTCTCTCTCTCTCTCTCTCTCTTTCTTTCTTTCTCTGTGTGTGTGTGCGTGTTGTGTGTGAGTTCTTCATGGTCTCTGTATCACACACATGGGCTCTGCGCCTGCGCTGAGCTTGCTTTGGAAAATTCTTTAGCTGAGGTAAAATGGGCGGGAGCCCCTCCCCCTCGCACCTGCTCCTTAGCGTGGCTCCCGCCCATTCCCTCAGTTCCTCTTCAACCACCATTGCGACTGGTAGTTCTCGGAGGTTCTCTTTGCGACTCAGCCGAGTACTCAATATATTCTTCATATTCTTAATATTTCCTCATAAATTACTTCTTTTTTCCTCCTCTCTTCAACTATCTACAAATTTTTTTTTAAAGCCTTTTGCTCTTCTTCTCTTATCTCTTTTTTCTCTCAAAGGAGCAATGGCTTTAAAAGCTCCTTTTAGGAAATGTGTTAGCTGTGGGGCTAAATTACCCCCAACCGATGGACATTCTTTGTGCCTCCTATGTTTGGGGCAAGGACGTATAGTGGAGACCTGCCACCATTGTCCGGCCTTCACCAAACCGACAAGGAAGCCGAGGGCGTTAAAATTAAAAATGGCCTTATGGCAGCAAACGCTTTCGGCAGCCGGGCCTTCAGTGCCTCACGCTACAATGACTAAACCAAAGGTGTCTCTACGCACACTTCAGTAAAAGAAAATCTGCAGAAGTTCCTGCAAAAAAGAAAAAAATCCATAAACATCCTAAAGATGAGAAAAAGGAGAAAGAGACGCGACCTAAAAAGAAAACTAAAGGTCCAGCATCCTACTAAGTCCGTCACTCCAGCCCAATCGGCAGCAAGTGTCGAGGCTTCAGAATCGGCCACCCACATTGAGTGCTCGGTCTCAAAGAAAAAAGACCCTTCGACACTGAAAACAGGTGAACCTGCACCCACGATTCCTCGGCATGCATCGGTGTCAAAAGCGCATGTGGCTTTGATCTCGGAGGGAGAGATAATGGATTCCCCTATTAAAGTGACAGAGTCACTCATTGCAGCTCCACCCTGTAAAAGAGGAATTACAAGACGTGGAGACAGATCTTCTTCTGATTCCAAGTCTCCCCACCGCTACAGAAGTTGATCTTGATCGGACTCCTCATCTAGGCACTCGTTCTGATCTCGAGAAGGCTACTATCATCGGACTCGATATCGAGAATCCTACGGATCTCTGCGACACGGCATTGAGGTCAAGAGGAGACAGGGCTCAGTTGACATCGATTTTTGGTGTCGACGCCGAGAAGATTCCATCAACATCGAGCAAAGTGCTCGACACCGAGGACTGCTGCTCGACACCTACTGTCACCGTCTATATCGAAGCCCTATCAACATCGCACGTCCTCGGCATTGAAGCCTTATCAACATCGAGCGTCCTCAGCATCGAAGCCCTATCAACATCAAGTGTCATCGACATCGAAGCCCGGTCGACGTCGAGCGTCCTCGACATCGAGGAAGCCCAATTGATGCAAGATCACCACCATTAAGTGCTGTGAACGATGGCAAATCTTGGCATTGAGCTCGAAGATCTTTGTTTGACACTGAGTTGCTTCAACGTCAAGATACAACATCCATTGCACATAAGATACCACTGCCTCCTGTGCAACAAGACTCCTCTTCTGACATACCGTATTCAGATATGGATTTGGTCATCTCAGGGTTACCAGATTCTTCACCAAGACCTCCAGGTGGAGACTAAAGTTGCTGTTTCGCCAACAGAAGATCTTGACACGTTTGCTGATCATATCTTAAGAATGACAGCATCCTTAGGAATAGAAACAGTTATTGAATCGCCCGAGATTGATGACCCAATTTACAACTTGTTACAATCAACTCAGACATCTCTAGCTTTGGTCCCCTACTTGCCAGTATTATTACATGTCGTCAAAAACATGTGGAAAACCTCAGCTGCAATTCCACCTACGGGGAAACGCTAAGTCACTCTACCATGTGCGCCATGAGGATGCAGAATTTCTATTTTCACACGCTGCTCCTAATTCTATTATTGTTCAATCAGCACAATCCACTACTGGCAAACAACAGACTACGCCAGTAGACCAGGAAGGGAAGAAGCTGGATGCATGTGGCAGGCGTGTTTACTCTTGAAGATACCAGCATTTTCTCACTGAGAAATTAGGGAACCTTTGTGATGACCTTCCAGAAGAGAAGTGGGACTTGGCACGGGTGCTACGCGCATAGGCACTGAGCATAGCAACCCTGCAAATGAACAATGCCAGGCACCAGACTGATTGTTATGCGAGGTCTCTCATCAGTTCAGTCTCTCTTCAGCGGCATGCGTGGCTTCGTTCAACAATGTTAACAACAGATGTCAAAGCCCTCATTGAGAATTCCCATTTGATGGGGAGGGCCTTTTTAACATCAAAACAGATTACTTGCTAGATGCTGTCCAAAAGGCCAGGATGAATGCCCAGAAAATGGGTCCCGGTACCCTACCGCGTCAAAAACAATAGAAAGCACGGCAGTTGACCGGATTCCCGTCTTCCACAGCTCCCTTCCAGCCTCGTTTTCAACCAAGAGGCCAGGATCAGCGTTCACATGACTGTCAGCCTGCTAGACAAAAGAAACCTTTCCAACAATCTAGATACCAAGGCCCTAGGAAGTGTAATGTGTTTGGTAAACGACGAGTTTGACTTCCTTTACCAATTGACTGTGACAAAATCGCCGGACTTGAATTTTTCACAGAACATGACAAAAATATTGGATTTGGCAAACTCACTGGATTTGACAACTGCATCGGAGTTGACAACCACAATCATCTCCTACACGGACAGACTCTTCTGGCACCTTCCGTCATGGTGATCCATCACGACGGACCGCTGGGTTCTCAACATCATCTAGCACGGGTACCAAATCGAGTTTGATGTCCTCCCTCTTTTTCTTGGCATTCGTACAACGCAGCCCACTCCACCACTGTTGGAGGAGGTGGACACTCTGTTGCAAAAGGGCACCATCTAGCCAGTCCACATATGGCATCTCCAGGAGGGGCTCTACTCCCGATACTTCTCGATGCCAAAGGAGGATGGAGGACTTCGGGCGATCCTGGACCTTCGACTAGTCAATTACATCATTACAATGAAGAAATTCAGAATGGTCACCATCCAATCAATCCTGCCTCTACTTTGCAGGACCGATTTGTCTGTGTCCATTGATCTGCAGGACGCTTATTTTCACATCTCTATTCACAAAGACAGTCGAAAATATTTGAGGGTCAAGATAGGAGGCGATGCGTACCAGTTTGTGGTTCTTCCCTTCGGGTTCTCCACCGCACCCAGGGTGTTTACGAAATGCATGGCTGTAGTCTGTGCGAGTCTCTGGGCCAAAAGGATCAGGATTTTCCCCTATCTCGACAACTGGCTAGTCGTCGATTCATCCAGACTTCACCTTCAGTCTGCACTTCGGACAACCTTGACCATGTTCGACGACTTGGGCTTGTGTCTCAACATCAAATAGTCAGGCCTCAATCCTGCAAAAGAAATAAAATTTATAGAAGCAGTTCTCAATGCGACACAAGGCCGGGCATTTCTACCTCATGACAGAGTAGTTTGAGATGGTAAGATACTTACCATCTCAAAAAAAATGTATTGAGCTCTTTCACCTTTGGCGAGGTCGATCCAACATCTTCTAGGCCATATGGCGTCCATCTCTCTCGTGGCGATTCACATCGCAGAAAAAGACAACACACTGGCAGATACTCTAAGCAGAGTCTCCCTGCAATCGCATGAGTGGCAACTCGATGCAGGGATTCACAGTTGGATTTTCTCGATCTGGGGTCAACCGGAAATAGATCTCTTTGCCACTTCCAAGAACATAGCCCTCCACCTTTTTTTCAGCAGGGAAGCGTCTGATCCCAACTCCATTACAGACACCTTCATGATGCAGTGGTCAGGGCATCTGTACTACATATTCCTACCTCTTCCTCTGTTGACGCGAGTTATCACGAAAATCTGGAGCAACAGAGCAGACTGCATTCTTGTGGCACCATGGTGGCCAAGACAACCGTGGTTCTCTCAACTTCTGCACCTCTCCAGAGGGGAATATCGGTCGCTCCCGATCATTCCAACGCTGCTGACACAGGCTCAGGGCAACATCCAACACCCGGATCTGAAAAGTCTGGCGTTAATCGCGTGGCGGATCCGGTGTTGCTAATGCAAGATCTTATCATCGACAAGGGCATCTTACGCTAGGAAGTGGCTGGATTTTGCCAAATTTATTACTGCATCTGGACAAGACCCTAAAGCCTGCACAGTTTGGACTATTCTTGAATATCTCCATGCCCTGATGGTGCGAGGTTTGAAATTATCTTACATAAGGGTGTACTTGGCAGCAATTTCAGCCAATAGATCCTATGTTACCTCAGGTTCAATCTTCACACACCCGTTGGTGAAACAGTTCTTGAAAGGATTGAAAAACATCATTTTTCCAATCAGGAATTTGGTGCCGGGCTGGGATCTGCCACTAGTGCTGCGCACACTCACACAGAAGCCATTTAAGCCGCTGGTGACCACTGACCACCGGCTTCTCACATGGAAGACAGCTTTTCTGACTGCTATAACATCGGCAAGAAGATCTGGCGAACTCTGTGCGCTCAGAGTAGACTCACCTTATATGGTGTTTCAGAAAGACAAAGTGATCGTCCGTCTGGATCTCAGTTTCCTACCGAAAGTCTTACAGAATTCCATTCAGGGCAGGACATAGTGTTGCCAGTGTTTTCCCAAAACCCGTCCTCTGATTTACAATGGAAAATGCATACACTAGATGTCAGCTGCGCATTAGCTTTCTACAAAGAGAGAACAACTTCTTTTTGACAAACAAAACATGTATTCGTATGTTATGGTGGCAAATCCCCAGGCCTTCCTGTGTTCAAGACAGATTTGCCAACTGGATTGTGGAAACCTATTAAATTGGCATACCAGCTTGCACACAAGCCGTTCGCCAGGGCCAGTAAGGGCACATTCTACCCAAGCACAATCAACATCCGTGGCGTTTGGAAAAGTCATCTCTTTACCAGAGAGAGCTCTGTAGAGCAGCGACCTGGGCCGTGCCATCGACGTTCATCAAGCATTACAGACCTTTGAGCTCGGGAAGCGAACACTTTTGGAAGGGCAGTCCTCTCCTCGGTGTTGCGGTGACGTATGCCGCCAACCCACCGCCGGTAAGTCAGCTTGTTACTCTGCCCATATCTGTGATGCGCAGAGACCACGAAGAAGGACAGATTGCTTACCTGTAACTGTAGTTCTTCGAGTGGTCATCTGTACAGTCACACAACCCACCCATCCATCCCTGGTTGGTGTCATCATCGATTTCGATGGACCTGCCAGTGGAGACTGGGTGTATTGCTCCAGTTCATGTCATTCATAGATTATAATGTGTCGTGTTGCTGTTCAACAACGGATAATAACACCAATATGTGTCTCTTGGTTCATGGGGCCACAATAGGCGGTCTCAGAGGAACTGAGGGAGTGGGCGGGAGCCACGCTAAGGAGCATGCACGAGGGGGAGGGGCTCCTGCCCAGTCTACCTCATCTTTAGAATTTTCCGGAACGGTCTCAGCGCAGGTGCAGGGCCCATATGTGTGACTGCATAGATGACCACTTGAAGAACTACAGTTACAGGTAAGCAACCTGTCCTTCAGTATTGGAGGCAGAGTAGGAGGCTCACTACAGACTGCTACCCTGGGGCCCATCATGGCCTTGAGCTAGTCTGGGGTGTGTGTCTCAGAGGATATCATCATTAGCAGTGGCAGCAGCATGATTTTGTGTGGCTGTGTGACCTCCCCTCCCCCTTAGCTGCTCACTCATGATTCTCTGTGGAATGGGAGTTGTTTCTGGAACAAGAGAATGTGAGTCCAAAGGAGTACTTTTTTGTGTGGCTATGATTTCTCCACCGCTTCCTTTGCACATACAATCTTAAGGTTCATGTGCCTCAGTTCTTTCTTTATGTGGTTTGGGTTGCTGTCTGTTGCAGATTCAAAGAGTGTTCTGCCTCTGTGACCCCTTGGCTCCTCCTCTGCTGATCTGTTCTCCGCCCCCTCAGTCAGATTGGCCACCAGCCTCTACTGCTCTACTCCCAGGCATTTAATGGCATATGATGAGGCAGTTATGTCTGCTGTCTTTAGCGGGTCTAACATCTTATTGAAATTGTTTTAAATTTTGTATTTAAAATTGTTTAAATTTAAATTTAAAATTTAAATTTTGTATAGTTAAAATTGTTAAACTATATTTTATTATCTTGTATTTGTGGTTTGTAATTTTTGTGAACTGCCCAGAGAGCTTTGGCTATTGGGAGGTATAGAGATGACGACAATGATGATAATGACATCTATGCATTACATTACTGTGTGCACTTATTTACATGCATGGACACTAGACATGATGTATCCAGTATACCGCAGTTGGAAATTTTATTTACAGTAATACCTTGGATTACGAGCATAATCCGTTCCGGAACCATGCTCGTAATCCAAAATACTCGTACATCAAAGCGAGTTTCCCCATTAGAAATAATGGGAACTCCGCTGATTCGTTCCACAGCCATTTAATCACTGCTTTGCCGGCTCCCTGGCAGGGAGCCCCATGGAGGGAGCCGGCAAAGCAGTGATTAAATGGTTGTGGAACAAATCAGCGGAGTTCCCATTATTTCTAATGGGGAAACTCACTGTGATGTGCCGGCTCCTGGGCTCCCGGCCGCACCTCGCTCCGCTTTTCCCTACCTTTGCCAGCAGCCGCTCGCTCTGCTGGCGCCTCACACGCTGCCATGCCACTTCCCTGCCCACGAGCCGGCATGGCAGCGCACGAGGCAACCGCAGAGCGAGTGGCTTCTGGTAAAGGTAGGGCGGAGCGAAGGAAAATGATTTGAAAATGAGAGGAGGAAAATGCCAGGGAGACGTGTGGAGCTGCTCCGCCATTCCCTACCTGTGCCAGCGGCGGTGAGCTGCCTGCGCTGCTGGTACCGCCCCCGTCACATCCGGCCCCGGAAGTGACTCGAACCGTCGCGTCACTTCTGGGGCTGGATGTGACGCGATGGGACTGCTGGCGGCGCGGCGAGCCACCGCTGGCAAAGGTAGAGAATGGCGGGGCAGCTCCACGCGTCTCCCTGCCAGGGAGCTGCAGCGCGGCCACTCACTCTGCTGGCGCCTCGCGCGCTGCTATGCCGGCTCCTGGGCAGGGAAGCGGCATGGCAGGGGAGCTGGCACGGAAGCGCGCGAGGCGCCAGCGGAGCGAGTTGCCTCGCCTCGCCTCCACACGGCTCCAGGGAGCCCCGTGGGGGCGAGGCACGGTGTGGCCACTTGCTTGGCTAGCAGCTCGCGTTGCTGCACGGCCTCCCGGGCAGGGAGGCGGCGCAGCAGCGCAAGGCGCCAGCAGAGCGAGCGGCCGCACCTCGCCTCCACGGGGCTCAAGAAAGCAGGGGCTCCCTGACAGGGAGCTGGCCGCTGGCGCCTCCACATGCTTTTAGCATAAATTTAAATTTGAAAGCGGCAGCGGCTCGTGTTGCGAGACTTGCTCGTCTTTCAAATCTAAATTTATGCTAAAATTTTCCTCATCTTACGAGTAGCTCGCAAACCGGGTTACTCGTAATCCGAGGTATTACTGTATTTATTCATTTACTTACTTACTCACTCACTTAGTATATTTATACCCTGCCTTTTTTCCTGAAAGGAACCCAAGGCGGCTTACATAATCTTCCTCTTCCCCATTTTATCCTCACAACAACCCTGAAATTTATCTTATAGAGTCCCTCGGGAGGGAGCCTGAAGACTGAATTCTCTTATAACTCAATTTAAATTTTTTTGGGGGGGGATCCTCTTCTCATATGACCAACTCATATGTCTCCATCTTTTGCATGAACTTCTACTTCTCACCTGCCCCCCCATGACTCAGTTTGCATGATCACTGTGGCTTGAGTAAGCTGTGGTACGTGCTGGGTCCCATTTGCCTTAATTACCCGGCTGGGAGCGGCTTATATCGTCTGAATCCAGGTGGCATGGCTTGTTGGGAGGGGGGAAACAACCCTCCTATAACCCATGGCCTGTTGTTGGGTTATTGGAGGGTGGTTTCCCTTTCAAACAAGCCATGCCACCTGGGTTTGGATGACACGCCAAGCCACAACCAGGCAAATTAGGCAAATGGTGCCAGCACGTGCCATGGCTTAAACAAGTAACTGTGACTTGTTTAAGCCACCGTGATTATGCAACCTGGGCCATTATGGGTGTAATTGCAGACTTCATTTACATTTGTAAGTATTTTTTTAAAGGTTACTGTAAACACAGTAACACACACACACCCCTGAAATAAGATCTGAGCTACAGCTACACTAAAATTTTGGATTTCCCAGTTGTTTTTCTGTTGGCAGTAATCACAGTAGAACAAAAAAAAAGTGTGTGTGTGTGTGTGTGTGTAGTTCAAAATGAACCAGCAAATTCTTTTTGTAGTCAAGTTTTCACTCTATACTTATTTCTATGGCCAAATGTTGATCATAACTGCGACTTCACTCATTGGCTAAACAAACTGAAAGGTAGTAACCTGCTCATTTCTCACAAAATGATTGGACAAACAATTGTCCATTTCTCAGAAAATGATTGGAATGTGACTGAACATTTTGTGTCATATCTCACGTTCTGTATGAGCTAGAGACTTGTTATTTTATTTTATTTTATTTGAAAGTTGGAAATCTTGGCTAGCTAGTTGGCCCCCTGTTGGGTTGGGAGTTACAGCCTCTTAGTTCTGTGATTAATCTGGCAACGTCTCCCACATGAACTTGCTCAACCATTAAGATAATCTAAGAGGCCCTAAGAGTGTTCCATGGTCATTCTGAAGTAAGGTGGTGGTAACGGAGCACAGGGCCTTTTTGGTTGTGGTACCTTGTCTTGAAATCCTAGACTTATCTCAACTCATCTTCAGAAAGAGACTGAAAACTTTGCTGTTCTCTTCTACTTTTAATGTAACTTAAATGCTACTGCTATGTTTATCCTGCTTTAGTTTTTAATTGTTTTGACTGTTTTACTGTTTTGTTGTAGGTCTATATTGTTGGCCACCTTGATAATTGGTATTAAGAAGTGAGATACAGATATTTCAAATAAAAAATAGACTTTGTCTGATGGCAACACTCCATGCTGGATTGAAAACTGTTATGGAAGATCACCCAACCCTCTGTAGCAGGCTTTGGGGGAAGGATTGGGAATCTGAGGTAGGAAAGGAATTTCAATCAGAAGCCGGATTATGGAGGCGGGGTGTGTGGGAAGGTTAGAAAATTATATCTATTGCTCTTTGAATCCCCCCTCTGAATATTTTGTACATAATGACTGGGTTCGCATGATATGAAATCTGTATACTTCCCCATCCAAACTATGCTGTCTAGCTCTGCCTAAATCCTGGTTTTCAAAGAAACCCCTGATTCTGACAGCTGTCAAAAGCAAGTGTTAGCGGAAAGGGGTGTGTGCACTTTTCCACCTTCCCGAGCACCTAGAGTCTTGGAAATGGGTGGAAAGGTTGGGGCACTGTGACCTATGGGAGGGGGAGGACACTCAAAACCCTGAAGATCTCTTTGCAAAGGGGAAAAAATGTCACCTACCCCCTTTCGTGAGCAAAGATCACTTGTGGCTTTGCTTTCACTTGACAGCTGTCACGTCAAAGCAAAGTTAAAAAAAGAAAAATGTATTTGGATTTCCTCTGGGTCAGTGTTCAGAGTTGGTACCTGCTGCACTTTCATATCGGGTACCCCCCGAGGACATTGCTCAGGCGAGGCTTTCCATTTTCGGACCCGTGGAACTACACACCTCTGCAGTTGCACAGGTCCAACTAAACAGTAATAAAACATGAATTTGTGTGCATTTGGGGTGTGAAAAAAAATGGTGGCCAGCCAGTGACAGCCCCTCCAATGTGCTGCTTGGGCACTTTGGAGGGGCTGTCACTGGCTGTCAGTTTGGAGATACCAGTTCATGATCTCTGGAAGGAAAATAGGTTAAAGGGGAAAAAAGTTGCAGTGAGCGACAAAGGGCTCACGATTGCGGTGAAGGGAGAGGAGACAAGTCAGTCCTGCCACAGAGTCCCCTGGGATACCCGCGTGAGCACCGAGGGGCAAGGGAGGGACACTCACAGTGAGCCTGATCGTCTGGGTGCACCATGGGTTGTTCAGGCAACAACCAATTCACCGTGGCTTATTGCCAGGGTGCGTTAATGTGTTGTGTGAACCCTCCCGATAACAAGGCCACTGCTTGCAGAGATGATTTGCTAAGTTATCTGATAACACAATATTCTAACTGGGTATATTAAGGGCATTATTTTGCTACTAAATAATGCCATAGCCTTGTTAAAAGCACCATATTACTATTATATTGACCTCGAAAACCATTCAAGCTGTATGCATTTGATCTGTTGTATTTACAGGAGAGAGTAAAGCTGTTTCCCAGTTAAACTCTCCAGTTCTTCAGTACATAGGTTATTAGAGGTGAATAACATGGATTTAACGGATTTAGAAATTCATTCTAAATCTCCTACTACATTTTTAGCTCTTGTTTTGCTTTAAAAACCTTTTAAAGCATGGGAGCACCTGCTGCTATATAAAATACTCATTTTATCAAGATCACAGGGATAATCTGGTTAGTCCAGATTAGAGAAGCAGTGATAAGACAATAATCCAGATTCTTTGGAATTGATTGCCAGTGACATTTCTGGCTAAGATAAAAGGGATGTATATGATTGATGATTCTGAAAAAAATTAGTACCTTGCACAGCTGTTCAACATCTTTCCAAAAGAAGTAGAAGGGAAACTGCTTTGTTAAGTGGTACATCTCTGTTTACTTATGATACTGTTGTGATACAGTTTTGATGTTTATTCTGATTTCGCATTTGATTGAAGGTTGGCCTTGAAATGTTCTTCGATTTGTTTGTTCATCATCATTTAATGCATGTCTATTTTATACTCATGGTTTGATCTTGTGTTCAGGGAAATAACCGGGAACATAATATGTAGGCAGTGGAAAGCTTTCGCTACTGTTGACTGGTTTCGCATGACACAGCAACCCATCAAGGGTAACTAGCCACGGTGGGTTGTCGTGCCATGTGAACCCGGACCGCTTCCCTCAGGGTGGCTTTTTTGTGGGCAACAAGCCACTCTGATAATCCATGGCTTGTTCTAGGGATCGTTGTACCCATTATGGGTTGTTGTGTCATCCAAACTTGGGTGACTGATCCTGTTGTGGCTACAGGGAAGCAGCAAGCGAGCCGATTGGCAAGAACGGCAAAAACTCCTTGCCACTCTTGCTGAGCTTGCCCAGGCTACTGCCAGTGACAGCCGCTCCACCAATTGTCCAAGCGGCACTTTGGAGTGACCATCACTTGTGTGGTCTCCCCCACTCCAACCATGACCCCTTTTGTGGTCACTGCGGCTTTCCCCCTGTTTTACCCTTTTTTTCCTTCTTTTTTTTCGGAGATCACTTTTCACGATCTCAGAAGTGACAGCCAGTGATAGCTCCTTCAAAGTGCCTCATTGGAGCAGTTGCCACTAGTTCGCCATGAAATCTGTATACCGTATGTAAAAAAAAAACCTGATTAGCCCTGTCAAAAAAACCATTTAAAAGGAAGCCTGAGTTTTGACAGCTGTCAAAACTCTATACTCCTATAAATGGGGTGGCTCACACTTTTTCCCTTTCCTGAGCACCTAGAGTTTCGGGAAAAGGTGGAGGGCACTGATAACTCTCAGGTCCAAACAAAAAAATAACAACCAGTGAGTCTCACTGTGAAGGGGGTGATCTACTCGCCACTCCATTTTGCAAGCAAAAATCCCCTTGCTGCTTCGCTTCTCAATTGACAGCTCACCGTTTGACAGCTATCAAATGGGAAGCAAAGCAACAAATTAATAACAGATTAGTAATAAACAAACAAAAAATGGTGCCAAAGCAGTGATGGCTGCTCCAATGTGCCACTTGGGCACTTTGAGGAAGGGGTTGTCACTTTGGAGATTGTGAAAAGTGATCCCTGGAAAAAAAAGGTAAAATGGGGAAAAAGCCATGACCACAAAAGGGGTTGTGGTTGCAGCCGGGTGAGGAGGCAAGATGGGTTCCTCCCGTGGAGTCCTTTGGGATACCCGTAAGAGGACCAATGGGGAAAAAGACCCATGGTGAGCCCGATCGTCTGTCGGACGCAGTGTGGGTTGTTTCATGAACAACCCACACTGCGTAGCTTCTTCAAAGGTTGGGTTAGCAGTTTTATGTAGATGTTAATTAGCATGTGGGACAAAACTGACTCCTGAGGAACCCTATGCTGGAGAATTGATGGGACTGAGCAATATTCCCCAAGCACCACCTTCTGGAGCCGGCCATCCAAGTAGGAGCGGAACCACTGCAATGCAGTACCCTCCACTCCCAGCTCGGACATTCGACCCAGAAGGATACCATAGTCGATGGTATTGAAAGCTGCCAAGAGATCCAGGATTATCAACAGGGTCAGACTTCCCGTTTCTCTCCCAACATTGGTCATCATACAGGGCAAGCAAAGCTGTTTCTGTGCCAGAACCCGGCTTGAGCCCCAACTGAAATTGATCCAGATAATCTGTTTTATGCAAGAGTGTTTGGAGCTGGTTGGCCACCACCCGCTCAAGGACGTTGCCTAGCAAAGGAGCATTTGACGCCGGCCTAAAATTGTTAAGATCTTCCAGTTCAGAGGGGATTTCTTCAGAAGTGGTCTCACTGCTGCCTCTTTCAGATGGCATAGGACCACTTCCTTTTGCAAGGAGGCATTAATCACCTCCCTGGCGCAACCAGCTGCTCCCTTCCTGCCAGTTTTTGTAAGCCAAGTGGGGCAAGGATCCAGTACAGAAGTGGTTCCAGAAACCTGACCAAGCACCTTGTCAACATCCTCAAGCTGTACCAACTTGTAGTTGTGAGTTACTGCTTCCAATATGTAGCTTTTTGACTCTTACATATGTGTCTTTGAATTGTGACACTTGTAAACAGCTCAGTGGAAAGAAATGACTTGATCAGATTGGATTATTCAGTACTATTTAGAAATATCTGCCAGATATAACTTTATAATTCAGCAAGTGCCTTAGTATTTGTTGAAATACTGTATAATGTTCTCTTAACAAATGAACATCTGCTAACTTCACAGTGTATCACCCTCTCACTACTTATGTGTGCGTTTTTTTACTTCCGATTCCTTTCTTATAGAGCACAAAGGGAATTGACTACTGGTTTCTAGTTTCACACATGTCAGACATAGTGAAAGATTTAAAAGCAGGATTATTTTCATTTGACTGACATTTACAAGCTGCCAGAATAAGTTATAAAATTGAGATAGTTCAGATTTGTGTATTAAACGGGAAAAGACAGCTAGCAGATGGCTCAACTTGTTTAAAATAGTCCTTTAATGTGTTTCCCAAAGCTCAGCATACAGTGAGGCAAAAAGAATCGCAGGGAAAGTAAATTTAACAAATTCTCAAGAGTGCTTATCAGTGTTGCTTGTATTTTGTTAAACTGGGCTGGTGGGTGAGCAGTCACAAATACGGGCTGGCCTTCATAACCATCCAACATTTGTTTGCCAGGATCGCTCATCCAAGAGGTGGGGTCTTGTCCTTGACCAAGAGGTTGGGACAATCCCCCCCCCCCCCCCGGCTCCAAGCAAGGGATGGGTAGTGCATTGCCAAGGTGCTCAAATTATCTCAGTGCATTGTGATTGCAGGAGCAATCCCCCACTCCTCCTACTTGAAGCTCAGCATGATTGCAAGAATGATGGCCTGTCCCCCTTTCCAGCTCCAAGACTGGGAAGAAGGTGGGAGTGGGTAGGGGTTGTTTTGGTTATGAGAGGGTAAGCTAGCAGAATTGTGAACTGATGGTAAAACATTTAATAGTTATTTTCTTGAATTCAACTCACACCACATTTGATTAAGAAACAGCAGCATTTGGTTTTTGTGTTGGTTTTTTTTTTTTACTTAACATTTTGAGTCAATATCTTCAACTCCCAATTTGTCATTCTTCCCCTCTCCCAAACCTGTGCATAATATTTTAATGCATAGAATATTAATTAAATTATAGAATTATAATTTATTATAGAAGATTCATGTAGCTGCTCAGACTTTACAATGTGCAGCGATTGCAACCACATAGAGTGTCAGTCCAGTGGCTCAGCTTGTTGCATCCTCGCTATTACATGGGAGAATGTAGAGCAGCCACCATGTATTTCGAATGTATTTTGTACACTTGGGAAAGACACGTGGCCAGATGAGAAGCTTGCAATTCTCCTTTATACTATGTTAAATGCAGGAGGAGATGCAACTGCCTGAAACAGAGGAATTGGAATTCTTAATGTATTTTTGGGCATAAACGTTGTTCAAGGCCTATGCTAGATTTGAATCCTTCTAGCGATATAGTGTAAATGGTTTTGTTTTGTTTTATACAGTGGATGATGGATACATCTGTTTTCTTTCCCTTTCCCACCCCATTTTACCAATGGGTCCCGCTTGAAGCAAAATGCATTGGGGACTGTTATATATAAAGATGGAGGTGAGAATATCTGCACTTGCCTCCAAATTCCTTTGTGTGGGAGTGTGTAGATGTACTCCCCTTTTAGATAGTACCACCCTTAAACTGTTCATGCTATGCTGTGTAAAACTTTCCTTCATGAATTAAACTAGCAAACTAGCAACTATATTTTCTAATAGAGTAAAATTTGAAATGCTAGTTTGTCAAACCATTGGGCTCTCATGAAACTTCAACCATTGCAATAAATTAATCACTTATATATCTTCTTGTGGTGAAAACTTAGGTAACAATAACAGGGTGAAGTGATTTTAATTGGTAAGAAAAAACTGATTTAAACCAAATTTTCCATTGATACTTCATACATTTCTTAAATAATGGTTCAAATCTGCCGAGTTAATTTACAACTAAATAACATTGACCTGATTTGCACGTAGTAGCCCATTGGTTAAACAACCCATGGGCTTTCAGGGATGAGAGGGAGAGAATAGGTGTGCTGCCTCCTGCATGCCTGCCACTTCCACTTTTAATCAACACCCTATGATTGGCTGGGTTATAGGTTGTTGAACGTGATGTGTGAACACAGACTGATGGGTTGGTTAGGGGCTAAACAGCTCAGCAGTTAGCCTGTGGTTTGTTGTTGGGTTAACCACTGTGGTATTTAGCCCCTAAAAGCCTCAGCACTCTGGGTTCATATGTCACTCTGAACAGCCTACAACCCAGCCGAGTGTAGGTTTCTGATTAAAATCACACCCGCTCTCCCTGCTCATGCATGACAGGCCATGGGTTGTTTAACCCATGGGCTATCGTTACGTGTGAACCTTATCATTGTTTATATTGTTTGTTTCTTACAACCAGGCGTTGTATGTCTGCTGCAGTATAACCATGTTATATACTTGCCTTTTTTTTTACTCATAGAAGGAATGTCTTTAAAATATTTATCATACAGGGTCCTTCTGACAACCAGCACTCAAGACAGTTTATGAGGTTAAGTATGGAAATACAAGAACTTGCACACTGGAAAATTTTATCATCTCTTTTTCTTTCCAGTGTTGTTCTTTTCTGCTTCATTCTGCATTGGGCCCAGTAGCAGACAAAACAAAGAAGCAGACAAAAATGAAATACTCATGATTGATATGTAGAAGTAAGGTCTGATAGTTGCTGGGCAGACTACAGCAGTTTATTTTCATCAGGTGAAAATGAAAATGTGTTTAGTAGGTAGAGTGTAAATATTTTTGAGAAATGGTCAGAGAGTTTCTACATTCACACTGAAAAGCCTCCTTGTCTCAATGTATCTGGTAGAAGGCATTGATTCAATTTTAGAGTAATCATAGGGCTAACTAGCATGCTTATATCTAGTTTATTCAAGAGAAACATACAGGAAAAATCCTACTTGAAGAAACGTACAGGGCAATCCTGTCTGAAGGATCCAATGCCTCCGACATACCCAAGCCCTTGCTGGACTCATGCCTGCAGGGCAGAAGTGAGGGAGGAGCGGTGTTCTCTCTTCCCTCCCTCCCTGTTCTGTGTGTGTGTGTGGGGGGCTTGACTGATTTCCCACCCATTACAAGCAATGGGAGGTAAATTGTTTATACCAACTTTAGTGTGGCGCAGTGGTGAGAGTCTTGGACTAGGACTCGGGAGATCTGGGTTCTAGTCCCCGCTCGGCCATGAAACTCACTGGGTGACTTTGGGCCCGTCACTGACTCTCAGCCTAACCTACCTCACAGGGTTGTTGTGAGGATAAAATGGAGAGGAGGATTATGTAAGCCACCTTGGGTTCCTTGCAGGAAAAAAGGCGGGGTATAAATATAATAAATAAATAAATTCTCCATCTTGGGGCTATGTTTGCTGGCTGGGAGGGCTTTGGATCCACAGGACCCAATGTTGTCCCTAGTCCATCTGTATTTTATCTTTTTTTTTATGTTTTGGCCCCAACATTGGGGATCTAAGGAATGTGGATGGTTACATGTGGGCTCGAAGGGGGTTTCCAAGGTTAGTTCTCGCCCTCTGAGGCTGGCCCTCCTTCTCTCTGCTCTCAGAGGGGGAGATCTTAAGAACCCTATGGGCCCTGAGGTGGCCTCCCAGAGGCCATTGGATTGCAGTCTAAATATTTACAATTTCTTTCTTTTTATCATATTTAATAAAACACTACTGTATAGAAAAACTAATTTTCATCCATCTTGAAGCAGTAATTCAGGACAAGGTTCTGTTAGTATGGCTACAATCATGCTGTTTTCTGAACGTGTACTGATTTATTTTGAGGCAACTAAAATTGTTTTGTTTGTTTGTTTTCCTTTTTAAAATTTCAGTTTAACTTTGTTGGAAGAATCCTTGGTCCCAGAGGGCTAACAGCTAAACAACTTGAGGCTGAAACAGGATGTAAGATAATGGTCCGAGGCAAAGGGTCCATGAGAGACAAGAAAAAGGTAAGATTTTTAAAGAGCAGCTGTTCAATATTATGAAGGAAGTAAAATTTCCAGAGTTGCCATTCTTAACATGTTACAATGGATTCTAAAACATTTTGCAAAAATTAGTGGATACTAATCTGCATTCAGATTGTTTGTACATATGATTATTTTATGCAGGTTGAAATAAATCTTGAGGCTTCAGTTACACAAGAAAGAACTCTGGGATTCTCATGACTACAACTGTGTCTACAACATCTGTACCTCTTCTCCACTCCCACCCCACCCTGGATATAAGCTTGGGAATGTATAAGATAGGGCAATGGAGAAAAGGATTAAACACTATTTCCCGGAACAGCCTTCTTCAATCTGGTGCGCTCCAGATGTTTTCAATTTCAACACTCATCAGCCCCAGCCGATTCCTGGCCATTGATCAGGAATTCTTGGAGTTACAGTCCATAATATCTGGAGGGTACCAGGCTGGGGAAGGCTGTGTGTGGGCTATTCATTACCGTATTTTTCACTCCATAAGACGCACCGGACCATAAGACGTATGGTACCAAAAAAACAAAACAAAACCAGCTGTTCCGTGGGGAATCAGCTGAGAGGTGGGGGCTTCCCCTGCCCTGCCCAGGAGTCCTCCGCTCTTCCGGACCAGCAGAGGAAAGTAAAATAATAATAATAATAATAATAATAATAATAATAATAATAATATATTTTTTTAAAAAATCAGCTGTTCCATGGGGAATCAGCTGAGAGGTGGGGGCTTCCCCCACCCTGCCCAGGAGTCCTCCGCTCTTCCGGACCAGCAGAGGAAAGTAAAAATAATAAATAAATAATAATAATAATTTTATTTTTTTAAAAATCAGCTGTTCCACGGGGAACAGTTACGACTTCCTCTGTGTGAGTGGCAAATTACAAAGCTACATTAATAGGACATAAATATAATTTAAACAATTCCAAATTGGCTTTAATGGAGGAGGAAAATGTGGAAGGTTGGTGTAGTGAAAAGATAAGTATAGTTATTGTACGTATGTTTCTGTTTATCTGGTTCTAGTTTGTTGCAATACATTCAGCATTTTGTGATAGACAAATGTGGCCAGCCCACTGTAGCACCAATAATTACATATCTCATTCATGGTTTTCTGTGTGTGAAGCTGTTCAGGCAGGAGAAGGAAGCAAACAGGTAGCCAAAAAGTGATAGATTTATTGCATTTGTATCCCACCTTTCCTCCAGAAAGCTCAGAGTAGTGTATATTGTGTCTGTGAGAGTTTGACTGGGGTTCAAGCTTACCCAGCAAGGGACTCCCAGTACCACAGACGGAAACAGGAGATAACAGCTGTTTTAAAGATTAAAGAGTTTATTCATTATAGGACCCATATCCATGGGATTAAGGCAAGCAATGCAGACATCTCTTATGCAGAAAATATGATTCTGTCTCACTACATCATTGCAGAGGCAAAGTCCAGTGAAGCTCCCAAGTCCAAGTGTGAAGTGGCAAGTGAGAAGAAGATGTGACAACATGTTGACTTACCCCAACCTTTATAGGAAGAGCCTGTACCTATAAATAGGATATTACTCACCAATTGTGCAACACTTCTATAACCTGTTGTACATAACATGTTGTCTCCGAAACTTGTTGACTTGCATGTATCACCAGACTGTGACTCATGCACCTTGTCAGGAGATTTTCTCCACACCACACTAAACTGAACAGTGTCTACCCCTGCCCCAATTAATTTTGGTAAGGTAGAAATTTACAGCAGGTGTGTGTGTGTAATTATATATATATATATACACACACACACACACACACACACACACAATTATACAATTTATTTGGATATTCCAGAATCAAGCTAAGACTGCACAGTTATACTCTATATTGCCTAATCACATAAAACAATATATATATATATATATATATATATATGAGAAATCATATTCCGTATTTTTCGCTCCATAAGACGCACCAGACCATAAGACGCACTTAGGTTTTAGAGGAAGAAAACAAGACAAAAAAATATTCTGAACCAAATGGTGAAACGACGACAAAACCCTGCCACTGTCACAGAACCGAGCGGGGAGGGCTTTCCCGACCCTGCGCTTTCTCCGCTGTTGGTGGTGCTGCTGCTGCTTCAGGCAGCTAGGTCGGAGTAGCTGAAAGTTGTGCCGGTCCGCCCCCTCCGAAGATTAGGGTGACGGGAGGGAGGAGAAGCTCTGCTTTGCCCAGTCTGAGTTTGTCTGTCTGACTCAGGGCCGGTGCAAGGCAATTTGGTGCCCTAGGTAAGATCAGATATTTAGCGACCCCCCTTCCCACTTGAGCCCTCCCTCCCTCCCTCCAGCCCTATGCCCATTATGAAATAAATTTTCCTCCCTGGGAACTGTCGAGCCCCATAGAAAAACTTTGTGGACTTTGAGACTTTTCCTTTGTGTTCACGTGGAAAGCAAAGAGGCAGCATCAGCCCAGCTATGCCAGGAACTCCCAAGGGCCTTCTCCTACTCCATATATATGTAAAAGCCTGTTTCCTGCTGCGGGCAGCACAAGGGATATAAAAAAAGGATGTGAGAGAGGTGTGGTGGCGCTACCTGTGAGGAATAGGACAAAAGGGCGTCTTGCAGCCTGTCCTACCTCGCAGGGTGGAGGTGCAGAGACACCGGTTTGACTCTTACACCTTCTGGGTTGCGGGGGGGGGGGATGCATGTAGTAGAAACATAGCAAAGAGAGAGCCCGTGGATCATCTGGTTCAAGTTTAGGAGGGGCTTTACGAAACTTGCTGCTTCCCCTCATCTCTCTATTACTTTGTTGCAATATTTCTTTATCAGAATAATGTATATTATCCTGTCTTTCCCTTTACCAGCCTAGTGCTCAAGGCAGACAACAATATTCAAAGTACAGTAAAGCAAACATCAACAGCTCAGGGCAAAATCCTACGCACGTTGAGGCAGAAAAAAGCCCCGGGGCTTTTTTCTGCCTCAACGTGCGTAGCATTGCGCATGACTGGCTGGGGAATGCTGGGAGTTGTAGGACTTCCCCCGCCCCCTCCAAACACGCGTAGGATTGCATCCTAAAACCATTTAAAACCAAAACGCAGAAACAGCATGGTAAATAATTAAAACATTGGAGCCCCAGCTAGCTTAAAATACCTTTCCCTCCCTCCCTGGTTGCTGGAAATAACTGCTTTCAGGGGACGTTGAGCTGAGGAACCTGAGGTGCGCGCCGGAGGGAGGGAAGGCGAAGGAGGTGTTTGCAGGTGCAACCTTCCCAGAGGGAGGGAAGGCAAAGGAGGTGTTTGCAGGTGCCTCCTTCCCGCGCCCACCAGTCTCCCATCATTGGCCTCTGCCCGCCTCCGCCTCCTCCAGCAGCGGCCCGCAGTGCCAAACAGCTGATCCTTCGCCCAGCTGTTTGGCGGGCCCGCGGCTTGGCCTCGCTCCATAAGACGCACAGACATTTCCCCCTATTTTTTGGGGGGGGAGTGCCGTCTTATGGAGCGAAAAATACGGTGTGTGTGTGTGTGTGTGTGTGTATATGTGTGTGTATATGTATATATATATATATATATATATATATGAAATCTGTAACTTTGTTTTATGTGATTAGGCAATATGGAGTGTAACTGTGCAGTCTTAGCTTGATTTTTTTTCTGGAATAACCAAATAAATTGTATAATACAAATAGACTGAACTTGTTTCCTTTGGAACGAGAATGCCACAAAAACTTGATTTGAAGGACTATGTCATACATGATGAATTTCCTTTGTTTAGCAGAAGAAATTGTGTGTTTGCTCTGCTTTGGGTTCCTAATTTGTACATAGCTGTCTGGGAACATTCTACCCATAAGGGCTTCCTTTAATGGCAGTGTTCAGACTATTAAATCTACTTAATAAGCCAAAATATGAATAAACCTCATGTACCTGTGTGCATCTGCTTTGCTCCTCTCTTCACACGAGTGGGAAAAGAAACCACTGTTAACTACAGCTTCTTATTGTGTCCAAACTGGAAAACTACAATTAATGGCTTTCAAACAAGGTTTAAAATCGACTTCATATTCTTACTTGCTTTGAGGCCATTAACCATAGTCTCCCAGTTCAGATGTAATGGGAAGCTATAGTTAACTACGGCTTCTTGGGTTTCTGCTCGCACAAAGGGAGGAGTGAAGCAGCTGCCTAGAGGTATGCAGAGCTCATTCATATCTCAGCTTTTTAAGCTGAGATTTGATCATTTAAGTGTGGCTAATTTGTGCAAACTTGGATGTAGATTCATATTCCTTGCATGTAATAGATAATGTATGTACAACTTTCTATGAGTAAGTAGGTTATTGTCTTCCTTGGTCATTTTTAAATGAGGCACTCAGTGCCCTAATATTAATTTAACCAGATTATTATTCCAGTAATAGGTTGGCAAAGACTTTCCTCTTTAGATGACTATCAGGGAATGATCCTGGTTCTTTCTTGTGTGCTGATTGTAGAATTTTATCATTTTGGCCGGTTATATTGAAACATAATCATGTGTTTAGGTTCAGTTTTTAGATACTGTATATTTTTTTGTTCGTTGAGCTGTCTGCGGGCTTATTTGATAGGTAGGGTATATATTTAATAAATAATGGTATGTTTATACATGACTTGCAACCTGAGACTAAAGCTTGTCCAAAAGAGCTTATCATAGCTTATCTACTGTAGAACTATTTTTGAAGACAGAATGTAGTAGAAGTTTAATTGTTTCCAAACGCAGCTGCTGCAGAAGCATGTTGTGCCAGTAGACCAGTGTAACATTTATAAGAACAGTTAAAGGAAATGAGAGAATCAGTTTAGATAGAAGTGTTCATTGCCTACACACCGTTGCACAGAATTTCCTTCATCTATAGTGGGCAGGCAACTTTTGGGGTCCGTGAGCACATTTAGCAATTTGAGAAACTGTCCTGGGCACCACCACAAGATGGCTGCCATGGGAGGTGTGGCTAGTCACAAAGGACAAATAACTGCCCCAAAGACTGAGTATAAGGCAAAGGTGGGGTCTGAGCCCCAAGACACTAAGCAACTGCTTTGAACCCACAGTTTTCAGCGCCAACAGAAACCTATTTTACAGAAGGTGAACTATTTCTCTCACCAACTCATTCCCCAAATTTTTTTCCTTGATCACTCTGGATCACCCCAGCTCACTACCCATAGACACAAACAGATCTCCCTCTCAATCACACAGAGAGAGAGAGAGAGAGAGAGAGGAGGCCCTGACTTGCTTTGTTAAAATTTATTAATTGAAATTTGTTAATTTAAAACAAATTAACGGGGGTAGGGCACCTCAGTGGGCCTCAAGAAAGGTGTCTGGGGTTACACTACCTCCCATCTATAACAATGTGAATATATAGTTCTATCTTAAATGTCAACTGTTCATGTTTACGTGATGATATGCAAGGAGTGGAGTCCTGCATCTGCCCCACAGAAATATGCAACATTCTTTTTCATATGTTACTTAGAACTCAGAAAGCAAATATGAGACTCACCCCCATATTCCAAATCAATACTTGTTAATGATCTCAAAAGCCAGCCTAGTGAATCTAGTTAGAAGTAGGAATTTGGAGTCTTCTGAGTTATTAGCAAATTCATAATAAAGTATATTAACAGTGGGCATTGTCCAGCGTTAGTCCTAGTGACAGCAGGCCCATTGAATTGAATGGGTCATGATGCCTAACTTAAGTCCTATTCATTTCATTAAGTCTACTCTAATTAAGACTAATATTGAATAGTACCCAATATCTATAGAACCTCCAAGTTAATTTGAAGCATGTGAATATTAGCAGTATATTTTTATTTTCTGTGTTGATACTTCCTGTGTAGTGCAGTGTACAGATAATCTTAAATTGCAATTTATCCAAAGTGGGTTAGTGTCATTTATTTTTTAAAGTAACCAAGTGGTGCATGGTTTAACCTAATCCACTGATTGCGTTCTGACCTTGATATTAAACCTTGATCTTGCATTGTTATTGAATCAGATTAAGGAAAAGATGGCAGTCTTTGTTTCATAGGTTAGTTAATTGTGAGATTTAAAATATTAGAATGTTTTGCAACAGGATTACTCTGTTAATGATAATGGTAAAATAGAGCATTGAAGGAGATGACAAAATTGAAATAATTTGTACTAAAAATTCTTTGTATGTTGTGTCTCATTGTATTTAATATAAAAGTTATTCCTTTGGGATGGAAAACATAAGAGGGCCCTGTTAGATTATATCAAGTGTCCATCTAATCAAGCATTCTGTTTCCAATGGTGGCTAGCCAGATGCTTCTGAGAAGCACAGCCACTGGACATGGAGCTTCCAATTAGCTGTTATGTATAATAGCCATTGATAGACCCAACCATCCTGAATTGGTCTAATATCCTTTGGAAGCCATCTTGTAGCAGGAGGTTCCATAAATTGAGTGTTGCTAGTATAAGTTTGGATCTATTTTATTTTTTTGCCCCAAATTTTCTGCAAATAAAATGCATTTAGTCACTGAATTCTAGTATTAAAGAGGAATATTTTTTTTCCATCCATTTTTCTCATAAGAACATAACAGCCATGCTGGATCAGACCAGGGGTCCATCTAGTCCATTATTCTGTTCACACAGTGGCAAACCAGCTGCCCATAGGTTCCCACAAGCAGGACATGAGTGCAACAGCACCCTCCCACTCATGTTCCCCAGCAACTGGTGTACATAGGTATACTGCATAGCATTCATAATTTTATACCTTTATCATGTGACCCCCATCACTTTTTTCAAAACTAAAAAGACCCAAATGCTTTAGTTTTTCCTCATAAAGAAGATGTTTCCAATCCTTTGATCATGTTGCTCGCTACTTTCTGTATGTTCCAGCTCACAATATCCTCGGTATGGGATGACCATTTCACAGTAATTCCTAATGCAACTGTATTATATAAAGGCATTTTTACTGGCTGTGAAGGAGGCTGATCTTACACCAACCCTCCAGGGTAGGCCACAGCCCCAATGTTCCCTGGACTGGCACACACCTCCCAAGGTCCCATACACCAAACCGGTGTAGCAGCCCCAACCTTTAGACAAGGAACACACGCCAAGATTAAGTTGGAGACTTTATTAAAAAGTAAAAATAACAAGTTAGTCAGTGTAGGGTCTCCAATTGTCCAATATAAGTAAAATAATCCCTTATAAGAAAGGGCTAAAAGAAGGTAAGGGAAAAGGGGTGAGGTAGTTGTTGTGAGGAAAAGGGATTGGGAATAAAAAGGGACTCTAAAAGAATATAAAAACAAACCCCAAGAGTCTGCAAGAACAAAGCAAGTCAAACCAGGCCTAGCTTTTCCTAGCTACCCTGTCAGAGTGGCATACCTGCCCAGATGGAACTTCCCAGCATCCACGCCCCAAAGGAAGAACCCTGAAGCCTTTTCCCCTAGCTCCTTTATTGCCACCAGGGTCCATTTTCCCACCCAGCATTCACCAATCCTGTCTTCCTGACTGTCGAAGGAGGGGCCCCGGCCCTTTCTCATCTGTAGACACTTTCTCATGACTTCATCCCAATTAACGCCTGACCTTGCTTCTCAGCTCTGCAGCTCACCCTTATCTCCCAGGTGCTCCCAACCACCCTCCCAGTACATTCCAAAAGACTAAAGTAAAAATCCTTTAGCTAAACAGCAATGGGGGGGGGGGGAAGGGACATCTAACAGGGTTTCCCTAAAGTCCCAGCTACTACAAGTCCCATCTTCACACTGGCCATTTTATTTTCAATACTGGAAGTGATAAGCTACTTATTTCTGTTAATGAGTGATAAACAACTTCACATTTGAGCTCTTTTGAAACTCTTAGATGTACAGAGACCTGAAGTCTTGTTAATTTATATTGTTTCAGTGCTCCTTAGAACTTAATCTCTTTTGTAATTTAGATTATTTGTTTTGATCTTCTGAAGAATTTTTTTTCTTTGTATTCATCTCTTGTTGCCTCTATTTAACTTACAGTGCAATCTTTAAAAGTAGTCTTTGGAAGTATGCTCCACTGACCCAGTTTGCATGTAATGGCAGCATATAATGGGTTAATTAACCCAAAATTTGCTGCGGCATGTGCCAGGTGCATTCCGTAGCCATTTTGAATATTCAGCCCTCAATCGGGCTGATTGGGGTTGCTATGTCATGTCCGAACCTGGACATTATAGGTTAATCATGGGATAAATAACCCCACAATTAACCTGCAATTAGTAGTTAGGTTAATTGTGGGTTGTTTAACCCATGATTAACCTATACTGTCTATTTTTTGACGTCTCGTAGCAACCCCCAATTGGGGGTTGAATATTCAAAAAGGCTGCAAAATATGCCCAGTTCGTGCCTCAGAAAATCATGGGTTAATTAACCCATGTTATGCCACTCTTGTGTGCGAGCAGCCCCACTAAGTTCAATGGGCTTACTCCCAGGGAAGTTGGCATAGAAGGACAACCTTAGTTTTTCAGGTCCTTGTCACACACAGAAAGTGATTCAGTGGCAGGTATCTGTTCCACATTTTTTGCAGTGAAGACTTGAGTTAAATAATTATTTTGGCATCTCTGCAGTTTCCCTATCATTAAGTAATTTTTCACCTTTTGTCATCTAATAGTCCAACTTGCTGCTTTCATATGTTTTAAGTATTTAAAGAAATGCTTGTCAGTGGGCGGGTTCACACATCCTGCTAACCCACCACCTAGCAATTAGCCACGGTGGGTTGGTTGGTTGCTGCGTGAACAACCCACAGTGTGCCCAACAATCGGGCGCACAGTGGGTTGTTCTCCCCCTCCTTACCCCTCGGGACTCCAGCCAGCATCCTAGGGGACTTGGTGGCTAAAACTGCCTTGTCTCCTCTCCCCACCATGATCACAAGCCATTTTTTGGCAAGTCATGGCTTTTTCTCCTTTACCCCTTTTTTTGACGGCCAGTGACAGGCCCTCCAAAATGCCCAAGTGGTACATTGGAGGGACTGTCATTGGTTGGCCACCTCTTTTTTAAAATCTTTTTTTTTGCATCCCAAGTGCGCACAATTTTGGGGTTAATTTTTTATTATGATTTTTTTAGTCAGACTTTCACAACTGCAGAGGTGCGCTGTTCTGTGGGTCCAAAAATGGGAAGCCTCGCCTGGGCTATGTCCTGGGGGGTACCTGCTGTCAAATTGCAGCAGGTACCAACCCTGGACATTGACCCAGAGAGGCCATTCCCGAGAATCTAGGTGCTCAGGAAGGTGGGTAAGTGCAAAGTTTTCTGAGAACAGGGATTTAGGCAGGGCAAAAACAGGGTGGTTTGGACAGAGAAGTACCGTATACAGATTTCATATCTGCCTTATTATCAGCACTTTTGTTTCAAAGAGGGTGTTCCCTTTATTCTCATTTCAGCAAGCCTTCTACTTTAAAAAAAGGAACATCTTTGACCAATCATTTTCATTGTCTTGGGCTTATTTGTATCTTTCCTAATTTGTTGCATACATTTTTTATTGCTAGTTTTAAATGACCAAGCATCCTGAAGAGATTTGATCCTCCTTGTGGACAAAAGGATCTCTCCAAACGGAGAATGAACATTAATATGGCAAATGCAATTTAATCTAAGCAAGTATAAACTTTTTTTAAAAGCAGTTGGTTGTCCCATTAATCCTCTTGTACCCCAAAATGTCTAGAATCTCTGTCACCCCACTTTTGCAGCCTGCAAATGAGACTGCAGAAATGGGCCATTTTCTGCTTGGCACCAAGAAGAACATAGCAGTTGCGCTCATTCATTTGTATTCACGCTCTCTGGGTGTGGGTGGAATGGAGGAGTGTGCACAGATACAAATCCCATGTGTGCATTGGAGATGTACTTAAAATAGTGGGGGGTTGAAGACACAATTTAAGTTATAGCGTGCCATTTTACTTACATTATCTATTCTATTTCTTCCCTCTGATACTTAGAGCCTGAAACTTTAAAGTTCATTGAGTGGATGAATGGGTGAAAATCTAATTGCCCTCTCTGGAAGCATGATCCCAACACTTGGTTCCATAGAAAATGACCCCATAGAAAATTAAACTGGAGCAACTTGTCTCTTACTAGGTAGCTTGCTGTTCACTAAGTTTGTGGGAAGGTCATGTGGTTGCTATGTACCCATGATGATCCACCTGCTAAATAATGCCTCAATTCCAAACTAGTGTGAGCTGTATTTTGAGAGGCAACTTTGAACAGCCAACTTTCACCATTAGTAAAATAGATTACACTCACCTGTGGAATTTAAGCTAATTATTGTGCTATTGTATTCAATCCATGATTTAGTTAATAATCTATGGCTAATGAAGTGAGCGGTGAGTTTCTTTTTAAAAGGGCAGTCCATTTTATTACTAGGTGCTGTTAGAGTGTCTTAAAATGAAGTCTTGATTAGATTGTAGTCAATTTAAAGAATATTGAAACAATTTGCACTGTGTTTTGGCTCAAACAGATTTTCTTTTAAAGGCATCTTAGTAGACAGAAATTAGTACAGGAATGTTGGTTATGCTTAGAAATGACAAATTATTCCCCCACCCCCCACCAACTTTTAATAGGGAGATTTGTCTGGTAATTTTTGACAACTGCAAACCATAACAAGCCATTAAATTGTGATTAAAGATGAGATGTCCAGAGAATTCCACTGGAAACAGATGCTATCCTTGGATATTTAATAGAACATTGATGCAAATGAACTAGAAACCATTTTGATAATTTTACTGGTTTTGCTTTGGAGCGTAGACCAACCTTCCCCAACCCGGTGTCCTCCTGTTGTCATGCTGGGTAAAGGCAATGGGAATTGTTGTCCAACTCACCTGGAGGGCACCAGGTTTGGGCCAGACTGGCATAGATGAGAGCCAGTGATTATTTAGACAAGTTACCAGAAAAATGAAAATGCTAAGAAATGCTACTGTAGGGAAGGGGGAAAACCTGGATCCAAGGTGGATAAAAATTGATTTTTAAAAAATCAATTTTGTAAAAAATTAAAGTGGATCTTTTATTTAAATATTTTTGATTTTTTAAAAAAATGCAAATGCCAAGTTTTTATTTATTGAATTTATTTTAATTGGGCCAGTAAAAGAGGGTTCTGTAATATTAGGTTAATGTTAAATAACAAGGGTATAAGCATATTAGTCCTACAATTAATCTCTAAACGACTCCCATAGCTGGAACACAGCGATTGAAGGGTATAACTTGTTCAAAAGGAACAGAAGCAACAGAAAGGGAGGTGGAGTTGCACTGTATGTTAAAGATACGTATCTCTGCACAGAGATACAGGAAGAGGAGCTTGGCAGCCCCATTGAGAGCATCTGGGTTAAAATAAAGGGGGCAAAGGATAAGACAAACATGGCGGTTGGAGTCTACTACCGACTACCCAATCAAGGAGAAGACGAGGATGAAACTTTTGAAAAGCAAATTGCAAATGTTTCAAGGAGGCATGATGTGGTAGTAATGGGTGACTTCAATTTCCCTGATATCTGTTGGGAGACTTATTCAGCCAAGCATGGCCCCTCCAAGAAATTCCTGAGTTGTGCTGCTGATAACTTCCTCCTACAGAAAGTAGAGGAAGGAACTAGGGGATCGGCTATCCTTGACCTGATTCTAACCAACAGAGTTGAGTTAGTGGATAATGTGGCAGTTTCAGAAACTCTGGGGGAAAGTGACCATGTTATACTTGAGTTCTTGATTCTAAGGGGAGCAAAAGCTGAGTGTAGCCAAACACGTACCCTGGATTTTAGGAAAGCCAATTTTAACAAACTCAGAACAATGATAAGTAAGGTCCCATGGCAAGCGACTAATGAGAAAAGGAGCCCAGGATGGGTGGGAGGTTTTAAAAAAGGAAATTTTAAAGGCACAATTGCAAACAATTCCCACAAGGAAAAAAGGCAGAGGGCAACAGAAGAAGTCAATGTGGCTTCACAATAAACTCAAAGATGACCTGAAAACAAAAAAGGACACGTATAGGAAGTGGAAGGTAGGATAGGCTACAAGGGAAGAGTACAGGCAGGTAGCACAGAACTGCAGGAATAGTGTCAGGAAGGCTAAAGCTGAGAATGAGCTAAGGCGAGGGATGCTAAAAACAACAAGAAAGCTTTCTTCAGATACATGCTTAGTAAAAGACAGAGGAAAGAAATGGTGGTTCAGCTACGCAATGAGGATGGCAAATTGATAACAGAAGACAAAGAAAAGGCAGAAGTGTTCAATTCCTACTTCGGCTCGGTCTTTTCCCAAAAGAGGGTCTATGACCCCCCTGGCAAACCTGAAGTGCAGACTGAAGGGGCAGGATTGCAGCTTGAGATTGATAGGCAAATGGTCAAGGAGCACCTGATTACTCTGAACGAGTTTAAATCTCCAGGGCCTGACGATCTGCATCCTAGAGTAATAAAGGAACTGGCAGAAGAACTCTTAGAACCACTGTCTATTATCTTTGAGAAATCATGGAGGACAGGTGAAGTGCCAGATGACTGGAGGAGGGCAAATGTTGTTCCCATCTTCAAAAAGGGCAAGAAGGAGGAACCTGGGAACTATAGGCCAGTCAGTCTGACATCAGTCCCTGGGAAAATTTTGGAGCAGATTATAAAGAAGTCAGTCTGCAAGCACCTTGAAAACAATGCAGTGATTACTAGAAGCCAGCATGGATTTGTCAAGAACAAATCCTGCCAGACTAATCTGATCTCATTTTTTGATCGGGTAACCTCCCTTGTGGACTGTGGGAATGCTGTGGACATCATATATCTGGACTTCAGCAAAGCTTTTGACAAAGTGCCTCATATCCTGATTAGCAAGCTAGCTAAAAGTGGGCTAGATGGAACAACTATCAGGTGGATCCACAATTGGCTACAGAATCAGACTCAAAGAGTGCTTATCAATGGTTCCTTCTCAAACTGGGGAGAGGTAACGAGCGGGGTACCACAGGGCTCGGTCCTGGGCCCAGTGTTCTTCAACATTTTTATTAATGACTTGGATGAGGAGGTACAGGGAATGCTTATCAAATTTGCAGATGACACAAAGTTGGGTGGAACAGCTAATACTCTGGAAGACAGAAACAAAATTCAAAGTGACCTCGATAGGCTGGAGCGCTGGGCCGAAAACAACAGAACGAAATTTAATAGGGATAAATGCCAAGTGCTGCACCTAGGGAAAGGAAACCAAATGCAGAGTTACAGAATGGGGGACACTTGGCTCAACAATACTACAAGTGAGAAGGATCTTGGAATTGTGGTAGATCACAAACTGAATATGAGCCAGCAATGCGATGTGGCTGCAAAGAAGGCAAATGCAATTTTGGGCTGTATTAATAGAAGTATAGCTTCCAAATCGCGTGAAGTGATAATTCCCCTTTACTTGGCACTGGTTAGGCCTCATGTTGAGTACTGCGTCCAGTTCTTGGCACCACACTTTAAGAAGGACGTAGACAAACTGGAGAGGGTTCAGAGGAGGGCAACAAGGATGATAAAGGGACTGGAAACAAGGCCCTATGAGGAGAGACTGAAAGAACTGGGCATGTTTAGCCTTCAGAAGAGGAGACTGAGGGGAGATATGATCGCACTCTTCCAGTACTTAAAGGATTCTCTCAAAGAGGAGGGCAAGGATCTCTTCTCGATCATCCCAGTTTGCAGGACACGGAATAATGGGCTCAAGTTACAGGAACCCAGATTCCACCTAAACATCAGGAAAAATTTCCTGACTGTCAGAGCAATAAGACAATGGAATCAACTACCTAGGGAGGTGGTGAGCTCTCCCACTCTGGAGGCATTCAAGGTGAAGCTGGACAGCCATCTGTCAGGGATGCTTTGACCTGGATTCCTGCATTGAGCAGGGGGTTGGACTCGATGGCCTTGTAGGCCCCATCCAACTCTACTTTTCTATGATTCTATGAATCAGTGGCTTCTACCAGATACATGAATTGAGAAGGCTTTTCTATGTGAATGTAGAACCAATCTGATCATTTCTCAGGAATGAATATTTATACTGCCCCTACTAATTATTCAACTTCACCTGCTGAATATAAACTGCTCTGGTCTGCCCAATAACTATCAGCGGTGATGTGGGTTTTCTGGGAAAAAATTCAGTGCAAATTTGATTAATTTGCATAGGAAAATTTTCAGTTAGTATTGGAAAATGTTCTGATGCCCTAGAGAGATCTAATTAGCATATTTATTTTTCTTGTATTTAATAAACAACACAGCTAAAAAAAGTAAATTTTACCTGAAATATTTGAGAAAAAAATTAAAGCTCATGTATTTATTTATTTATTCATTTTCTATATCACCCAATAGCCAAAGCTCTTTGGGCGGTGTACAACAATCAATTAAAAAAATTGCAAACCCAGATTGCTGGGCTGTTTAGGAGCTAAACAACCCAGCGGTTAACCCAGCAAGCAACCATGTAATGTGATTAAATTTATATTGTGTAGAAATTTTTATTGTAAAAAATTAAAGACAGTAGCATTTACATTGTTTAAATTCAAGAAGAAAACAAAAGTTTTGAAAACTGTTTACAAACTTAAGTGCGCAATCCAATGGGATGCCCATAAGCCTCTGAACTCGGAGGACTACAGGCACCCTATGCATGGCAGGAGGAGCATGGAGGCATTCTTTGCTGATTTTGGCCATCTACCTGAGGTGCTTGAGACTGGGAGGGAAGGAGGCCACCAGGTTACCTTGCATCCTGTCAGATCTGGTCTCCGTCCCTCCCTGCCCCCTGAAACACCCTCTTCACCCCTTCCCCAAGGTCACTCTTGCGACTTCGGAGAAGCAGCCAGCACGGTTCTTTCTGCACTGACTGTGAGGCAGGGAAGGAGGACCCTACCGCGGTTTCCCAGCTCTGAGGTTGGAGCTCTTTTCTTGCCTGGGAATCCAAAGAATCCTATGGCCCCTGCATGGCTATGGCTCCTAGCCATGCAGGCTAGGAGCCTTAGGATTGCTCTGTAGTTAATTTTAGCAACAAAAAGAAATGTGCACGATACGCTGACAACTACTCATCTATTTCAACAGAGTTGAGCTCTCTTCAACTAAGGTTGTTGGGGAACCCTCAGTTTCACAGTCACTATGTATTAGTTCCATTTCAATCTAAGACATATATGTATTTCTATGACATATATTTATGCTGGTGGTGACGATCACCGGAAAAACATTAATTACAACTTTGAAACTGCCAAGCTTGCTTAATATTGTATTTGCAATTGGCATACATTCATTTTTATTAATGAACTTCTGAAGCAGAAAATTTTCCACAGAAATATAAAGCACTGGAAAATGTTCTGCCCCACATCACTGATTATCAGACCTTTCTATCTATCAGTCATAGGTATTTCATTTTTGTTTGCTGTTTCGTTTTTGTGAGGGGGACCCTGAGCCAAGGCATAATGAAACAGAAAGCAGCAACACTGGAAAGAAAAAGAGAAGACAAAATTGTCCAGTGCGCAGGTTCTTCTATTTCTATACTTAACCTCACAAACTCTCCTGGGTGCTGATTGTCAGAAGGACCGTATATGGGAATATTTTAAATACATTCTCTTTATAGGTTAAAAAAAAAAAGGAAAGTATGTAAAATGTTTATACTGCAACAAACGTAGTAGGCCTGGTTAATGGCCCATGGGCTGTCGTGCATGAGCAGGAGAAAGCAGGTACACTTTTAATCAACAGCTTACAATTTGCTGGGTCATAGTTTGTTGAGCATGACTTGCAAACCCAGATTGCTGGGCTGTTTAGGAGCTAAACAACCCAGCGGTTAACCCAGCAATCAACCATTGGTTCACTGGTGGGTTCTTTAGCCCCTAAACAACTTAGTGCTCCAGGTTCGCATGTCACACTCAACAACCTGTGACCCAGCCAATTGTAGGTTGTTGGTTATGTGTTCTATAGGTAAAAAAGGAAAGCATTGAAAATGTATACACTGCAATAAAGAGATGGAATTGCCCTCCTCATGTGTAGTTAAAATCTTCTCTGGATTGCTAGGGGGCCCTCCAGAACAAATTTTGGTGGACAGGGTATAGGGTGGAGAAGAAGATGGCGAAGTCCTGTTGCATGAGCGGAGGTCTGTTCGTGTGATGTTGGATGGAACCTAGTGTAAATACAGGCAGTCCCCGAGTTAAGAATGTCCGATTTACAGACAACCCATACTTAAAAACGGACTTCTGGGTTCCCCAGCGCCACTAATGTAGAGTACATAGCGTAGAATACTACGCAATTTGCGTAAATGCCGATTTTAACATATAGAACGCTATGCTGTTCCGGCTTACATACAAATTCAACTTAAAGACATTGTTAAGAACAGAACTCGTTTGTAACCTTGGGACTGCCTGTACTACTCTGGTTGTAAATTAATATGATTTAGTGGTTAGCTTTGCATCATTATTTAGGAGACATAAATATCAATGGGAAACTATAAATCAATTATTTAAGTCAGCTTTTTTTCTTGGTGGTTTAAAATATTGATTTTAATTGCCTAGACTTAAATCCACCCTGCTCAGGTCTGTTGTATGCTCACAAGATGCTGCTTCCCCAGTCACAATCTCTTGGTCTAACCTACCTCACAGGGTTGTTGTAAGGATAAAATGGGAGGGAAAAGAATGCAAGCTGCTTTGAGCTCCTTGGAGGAAAGGCAGGATCTCAATGTACGGTAATAGTTTGTGCACACACTTAATGGGGCTTTTTGAGTTGTGGCCTTGTTTGCTACTTTGCACTGTCATCTTGGTTTTGTTTACGTTATCTAGTTTAAAGTAGGGATCAGTTTAAACAAACTAGCGTTTGTTTTTACCACTGCCCCTAATTCTATGCGGCACTGGCAGGAGTGCAGCTTGCGGTGTGTGCATGTCTGGGGTTAAAATGGCCTGTAGCCCCCCCCCCCCCAAGTTGTCCACTCATGTTCTAAACAGTCATTACTTAAGACATATGACAAGTAATTTAGACTCTCGGTATAGATGTGTGCTGTAGTGCAGGGGGCTGACAGGGAAGGTGGATAATTAATGATTTAGGCTAAGGCTGCACAACCTATCCCATTCAGCAGGATTTCCTGACCCCTTGTGCCAGTTTGCACAATCACCGCAGCCACCTTGGCTTATTTAAGCCATGGTGGGTTGTGGTGTGTGCTGGTGGCCATTTTGAATATTAACCCTCAAGCAACCTGTGCCACCTGGGTTCGGATGGCATGACAAACCATGGCAACTCCCTGCCAAGGTTGAATATTCAAAATGGCCACTGGCATGTGCCATAAGCCACAGTGGGCTGCGGTGATCCTGTGAACCCCATCTGTGTATAGCATTTTCAGAGGGTAGGTGAGGCTGCTGTGGGGAAGAGGGGCTGGGGAAATAGGCTTCCATCAGCCCTGTTGCACATGGCTAAATCCATAGAACCCATTTTGTTGTCTTGTGCATATTATGCGTTTTCTTAACATTTTAACATTTAAAAACGAGACATCTGGTGGCAGATTTGTGAGATACAATTGTCTTCTAATGAGAGACTAGTATGTACAGAAGAAAAAGAATAGGGTTGATTGTGAGCAATCTAAAAAAAATTAAAGCATTTTTGGATTATTTGCATATCTAATTGCTGTGCAATCAAAACTAAGTGAACTGTAGCTACTTGAAGCTACAAAATGGAAGGCAATCATTTATGGGGGAAATATCACATTTACATGCAAGCCTGCCTGACTATTAGAGTTAGATTCTTCTTGTGTTTAATTATAGTGTCTGAGAAATAAATTTATGCTTGTGTATTAAATGAATGAATGTGACCCTGAAACATCAGCTGTGCTTTGTTGTAACAGAGCAACTGGCACTGAGGAGAACTTAGCGGTGTTGTGTATTTTGGTGATAAGGGACTATGCCAGAATCTCTGTTAATTACCTGCTTTGTTTGATATGGAAAGTAGTGGCTGTGCACTTTTCTTCCCACCAGTGACAGTGCTCAGTTAAACTTGTATTAAACAGTGATAATGCCATCTCTCTCTTCTGGTGCTGAAGAAAATTAATAGGGTTTTTAGTGTGCTTGGAGGCAGCTTTGCTTTGTGTGAATATAGTGGACTAAACATTTGTTTGTTTTTATGGTATCTAGTATTAAATACTTAACTGCAAAGTGTTTATGCTTATGCGGGGAGAAAGGGGGGAAATGTTAGTTTACAGATAGTAATGTATTTATAGGGAGTAAAGGCAGGAATTCATGTAGGACAACTGAGGAACTGTACAGTAATTATGTAATTAGCTATGTTAAGTTCTCCTTTTCCTACCAATGTGATTTTGGTAATGAGTGAAAGCCTGGAAACCCCCCCCCCCCCGAACCTCTCTCTTTTTCTAAAATAATTGAAAAATGTTGGATTATAAAATACATTTTCTTTCAGAATGATTACAGTGTTTAAGGGAAGGTGTTCATATATTGCAACCCTGACTTTGCTCCCCAAACTCGATTTCCAAGCATATCCTTCCTGCAACATAGTGGCAAGGCCTTTGTATGGACTTCTTCTGAACCTTTTTGCCTGCTTTCTCCAACTTCTGCAGCATGTGAAAGAAGCTGGACTTGGTTTGCAAATACGCCAAATCAAGAAATAAACTGGCAAGTGAAAGGGTAGAGAAGCTTGTCCCAATTTATTTATTTATTATATTTATACCCCACCTTTTTTTCCTGCAAGGAACCCAAGGCGGCTTACATAATCTTCCTCCTCCTCTCCATTTTATCTTCACAACAACCCTGTGAGGTAGGTTAGGCTGAGAGTCAGTGACTGGCCCAAAGTCACCCAGTGAGTTTCATGGCCGAGCAGGGGACTAGAACCTGGATCTCCCGAGTCCCAGTCCAACACTCTCACCACTATGCCACACTGGCTCTCCAGGCAAACCTTCAGTTTGTAGAAGTCCGTGAAGATAATGGTAATGAAGGATCAGAAGTAACAAACCCCTGATTGTTGTAGCACAGAAAATGAAACTGATCAGTCAAAGTTGCATGTAGTAAAATTAGTATTCTGCGATCTGGTTCACACGTCACACTGCAATTCCAGGGCTGTTTAACCCAGACGCGCTTGTCATTTCTGCTTTCTGTTAACAACCCAGGAACATGGGCACTTGTTGGGTTTAACCCACAAACCAGAGTTATCAGTTTCGCGCATCACAAAACAACCCAGTAATGTGCAAACTGAGTCGATGTGATTCTTGGGTTTTCTCTCTCTTTTTTCCTCAGCTCTTCTTCTCAAAATGAATGCTTCCTGTGTGTGCTTGACACTAAAGGAGACTAAGTTCAGAATACATACTTTCATTTACTACAATGTTGATGGTTTGTTCTGTGATGCTAGAGCTCTGCAGTTCTAACTCCGTTTGTAACAAAATTGAAAACATTTAGAAGTATATTCAATTAGTAAAATTGTAATCATAGCTTGAATAAACTATACTTTTAATTTTAATATACCAAACATCATTTTATGAGCAAACCAAGTTATACAGAGTACATTTTATGTTCCTAAAGTAACTTTAGAACTGTAAAGGGTGCTAAAAAAATGGCAAAGTATTTTGTATTTTCTTCTTCGTGGTCTCTGTGCATCACACATATGGTCTCTGCGCCTGTGCTGAGCTTGCTTCTGAAATTCTTTAGCTGAGGCAAAGTGGGCGGGAGCCCATCCCCTCGCACATGCTCCTTAGCGTGGCTCCCGCCCATTCCCTCAGTTTCTTTTCGACCGCCATTGCGACTGGTAGCTCTCGGAGGTTCTTCTCATTGTGACTCGGCTGAGTAGTACAATTCTGGATATTTTCCCTCATAAACTTCTTTTTTCCTCCTCTTTTCAACTATCTACATTTTTTTTAAAAAAAATCTTTTTGCTTTCCTATCTTCCTTTTTTCTTTCAAAGGAGCTATGGCTTTAAAAGCTCCTTTTAGGAAATGTGTCAGCTGTGGGGCTAAATTACCCCCTGCTGATGGACATTCTTTGTGCCTCCTATGTTGGGGCAAGGACATATAGTGGAGACCTGCCTAGGCCCTCAATACCGCACGCTACAACGGCTAAATCAAAATCGTCTCCAAGGAGACTCGGTCAGAAGAAGTCCCTGCTAAAAAGAAAAAGACCCATAAGCATACTAAAGAGGGTCAAAAGGAGAAAGAGACATGACCTAAAAAGGAAACTAATGGTCCAGAGTCTCTAACAGCCCGCCACTCGAGCCCAATCGGCAGTGAGTGTCGAGACTTCATAATCAGCCACCAACATTAAGCGCTCGGTCTCTGAGAAAAAAGACCCTTCGACACCAAAAATAAAAGAGCCTGCACCAACGATCCTACGGCGTGCATCGTTGTGGACAGTGCATGTGGCTTTGATCTCTGAGGGAGAGAAGCCCGGTTGAAGTTGAGAGTCATCACCATCGAAGTCCAGTTGACGTCGAGCATCCTCGACGTTGAGGAAGCCCAATTGATGTAAGATCACCACTGCTAAGTGCTGTGACCGATGTTGAATCTCTGCATCGAACTCAAAGATCTTTGTTTGACATGCCTCAACGCCAAGATTCAACAGCTGTGGCATATAAGACACCAACAATTCAGCCTTCATCTAAGCATCTGCCTCCCATGCAACAAGACTCCTCTTCTGACATACTCTATCAGATATGGACTCAACCATCTCAAGGTTACCAGATTCCTCACCAGACCTCCAGGTGGAGACAAAAGGTTGCTGTATCGCCAACAGAAGATCTTGGCACGTTTGCTGATCATATCTTAAGAATGACAGCATCCTTAGGAATAGAAACCATTATTGAATTACCCGAGATTGATGATCCAGTTTACAGGTCATCTGTTCTATGTCTTTCGCCTCTTCCTCTGTCGGCACGATTACTTTCAAAGATCTGGGATGATGGAACAAACTATATCCTTGTGGCACCATGGTGGCCAAGACAACCGTGGTTCCCTCAACTTCTGCACCTCTCCAGAGGGGAATATCGGTCGCTCCCAATCATGCCAATGCTGCTGACACAGGCTCAAGGCAACATCCAACATCCAAGAGCCTGGCGTTGATGGCGTGGCAGATCCGATGATGCTAATGCAAGATTCACCATCCGCAATACGCGACATTCTACAAGCTGCCCGTAAACCATCGATAAGGGCATCTTATAATGGGAAATGGCTAGACTTTACCAAATTCACTACTGCATGCGGACAAGATCCTAAAACCTGCACGGTTCGGACTGTTCTTGAATATCTCCACACTCTGATGGTGTGAGGATTGAAAATATCCTCCATAAAGGTGTACTTGGCAGCAATTTCAGCCAATTGACCCTACATTACCTCAGGTTCAATCTTCACATACCCGTTGGTGAACAGTTCTTGAAAGGATTAAAGAACATCATCCCTCCAATCAGGAATTTGGTGCCGGGCTGGGGTGCTACTAATGCTACGCGCACTTACGCAAAAACTATTTGAGCTGCTAGCGACCATTGACCACCGGCTTCTCACATGGAAGACAGCTTTTCTGACTGCCATAACATCGGCAAGAAGATCTGGCGAACTCTGTGTGCTCAGAGTAGACTCACCTTATATGGTGTTTTATAAAGACAAGGTGATCGTGCACCCAGACCACAATTTCCTACCTCAAGTATTTACGGAGTTCTATACAGGGCAGGACACAGTATTGCCAGCGTTTTTCCAAAATCCGTTCCCAGGTCTGGAACGAAGGATGCATACCCTGGATGTTCCAGGGCAGATTTTGAGGGTGTGCAGGGAGCTCCATAGGGGGAGGGGGAGTCTCCCTCCTCCCAGTTCTACTGATGGAAACAGGTCTGTCAGCAGAACTACTTCTTTGGATTTAACTCTGTGTGAACTAGTTGTTAGGATGTACTGTGTGCGAGCAAGTTGGCTGAGGCTGAACTCAAACAAGATGTGTGTGGTATTGGGAATATACAGGAATATGTTGCTCAGCTTTTCATGTGTCATTCACTGAAGGTGGATCTTCCGTTTACATCAGCAATAAGGTGCTGTTTTCATAGTTCCTTCTAGTGAGAATGTTTTATAATTCTAAACACTATAATGCAGTTTATGTGGAGTTGAACTTGATGACTGTTCATTATATCTTGGGCTACCTCTTGGTGGATGTAGGCTTTCAAAAACCCTATAGCTTTCTGACCGTAATTCCAGCTGTTGGTTCTAATGAGGAAGGCTCTTAAGTAGTTTTGTGACCTAACATCTTTTAGAAACTGCCCTTGCATTCCATCATGTTCTGTAACCTAGTGTGTCCTCTTTAACATAAGAAGAGCCATGCTGAATCAGACCAAAGGCCTGTATAGTCCAGCATTCTGTTAACACAGTGGACAACGAGCTGTCTGTGGGGAAATCCTGTAGGACATGAAGGCAGTAGCTGGTCATGTTCTCCAGCAACTAGTATACAGAGGTATATTGCCTCTGATACTGGAGGTAATATATAGCTATCATGACTATTAGCCATTGATAGCCTTAACCTCTATGAATTTGAATATGCTGCCCATGAACCAGATCCTCACAAAGGCTGCATTTGGACGCAATTGTAAGGCAGAATTCTGGAGAAAGGGCATAGTGTCAAACTAGAAACCTCAAAAGGGCCAGACTCCTCTACAGAATCACTGTGGGTGGCAATACCTGGCTCCAAAAATAATTAGGTTTTGGAGACATGCTATTGTCCACTTGCCCAAAATGCTCAAGGTGACCTTGAAGATGGCAAATGAAATTGGGGTACATTCAAAGAAGAAAGTAATGGCTGACTTCAGTTACCCTCACATTGGCTGGATAAATGCATGTTTTGGTCACACCGAATAGGTAATATTTCTAGATACCCTGGTGCTGACCAGAGGGGAGACTACTCTGGACTTAAACTGAAGTGTCTGAGCCTGCAACCTAGCGCAGGATGTGAGTGTTGTTCAATCAATCAGAAACAGTGACCATAGTGCTATCAGACTTCATCATCATCAGGCGATCACTCGTGGCCGAGTAAGATTGTCTTCTGGGATAAAAGGAGGAAATTCTAAAGAAGATTGTGTAGACTCTAGCGATGAGTCCGTAAGTGACTGTGGAGGCCAATTCTAGATCCACACAGCTTCCCACAGTGAGGACACAGGTTAAGTGGAAAACTTCCAAGGAAGGCCAACACTGTTACATTTGCCTTCAAAGGAGGAAACTTCTTTAAAATGAAGGGATTGGTAAAAAGGAAGTTGAAAGGGAAGGTCAAGAGGTTCAAATCTCTCCAGAATGCTTGGGGGTTATTCAAAATCACAATAATAGAAGCTCAGCTAGAATGTATACTAGTTCAGGAAAGGTACAGCAAAGTCCAAGAGGTATGGTTAATGAGCAGTGTCAAGAAAGCTATTGGAGAAAAGACACCAGGTAGGCGTAATGGCCTCCTAAGGGGCTACTATGCCCACAGCTATTGTCCAGTTCTAACCAAGGAGTTACACCTTTTTTTATTTCTCATAATAGCCAGTGGGAAGCACAACACCTCGTTTTTTGGATACTTGACTTGGGTTTTGTATCGAGTCAAAGAGGGCCAACTCTGAATTGGTCTGAGCAGAAGTGGGGCATTTTCTGAAGTGTTAAAGCCTGGGGGTCAGTGTACACCTTTAGTATAGAGTAGTTCTTGGCTTGATTGTCATAGTCTGAGAGGGTTGAACACAAGCAACAGTTACACCCAGAATAGTAGTGCACTAGTGCACTCTTAGTGTCATGGTAAGGTTGGCACCTCAGTCTTTTTATATAATGTGTGGAAAACAAATGTTGGGTCTAGAAAGAAGAGTGCTAATTGTGAATATACAAAGTTGATTTCAAGATAAATCTACAAAGAAATTTGTAGTGTGTGTCGGTGTGTCATCTACCTCTCTATATCTTAAGTTCTTAATGTAACTTTATTCAGTAGACAAATCAGCTACTTGTTTCCAAAGTTGTTGTATAAATCCTTTAAATTGGCAGTGATAGCCTGATCTTTTCATGCCTGTCACTTCTCATTTGTAATTATGTTTTGGAATATGTGGACTATTTTCACAGCAGTTTTGTATGCTGTCAGTCACTGTATTGAGACATATGAAATTATTAGATTGATAATATAACATGCAATTGTGGCCATAGATCTTACTTGTTCTGAGTGGTCCCTTTCATTCCCGTGTATGACTGGGCCCCCAAAGTGCTAGACATAATACCCTTGCAGGTCATGTTGTGCTCTGTGAGGATTCTTCCTATCTCTAAAGTCTGTTGCCTCCATCCTAAAGATGTGAAGGCCTGAGAAAAATTCAGAAAAAAACACATTTCCCCCCCCCAGGTCTGTTTTTTTTTTTTTTTAAATATTGGAAAAATTGAACAGCTTTGGATTATTCCATTCTTTTGGAATGATGAATAAAATATTTAGGACAAGGTATGTATATATTGCTACTCAGTTTTTACTCTCCCCAAATGAATTCTAAAAACTATGTAATAAAACCTTTATAGAAAGACTAGAGATGTAAAATTTCTGGAAATGATATAGCAATGGGGGAAATGCTTTTTAAATTCTCTCTGTAAGATTCCAAAAATAGCTATTTCTTCCATTCCTTATTAAAATGATAGATATATTGTATTGTTTACTGATAGACATCTAGGTATACACCAAGTTGTGCTCAGTTTCCCAACATGTGAGTAGTGTTGCCATATCATAATATGGAAGAAAATTTACATTCTTGACAGTTTGGGTTTTGTTCTGCTTAGATGCTGTAACAGCCAATTAATGTAGTTCTAATATAAAACCCACATGTGAAATGACTAGGTCATTCCACCATGGCCACCAGATGCAATGGAATAGCATGTGGGTCATCCCACCTGTGTGTGTGTGTGTGTGTGTGTGTGTGTTTAAAATTAACTTTGAGACTTGGATCTATAGAAGTTACTGCCACAGTTTTTAATAAAGTTGCCAATTAGACATCACCGCTAGGGAAATCTGTGTGAGTTATAAAACTTAACTGCTGCCACCAGTATATATCCTCTCAATCTAATAGAAACTCAGTAGCCTGGTTCCTATGACATAGGCTTGGGATTGACACCACCACTACCTTTCGAAAGGAACAAACATTAAGATATTTATTAATGGAAATTATTTATAAATGATAATAAAATGTCACTCTTCAAATAATAGGTTGAGGTTCTTAAATAATAGGTTCTTAAATTAAATATGGATGCTTCCCATTCCTAATAGGTGAGAGAGTCTTTCCCAGCTAAATAAAATCTCTGTAGCTTTTCTTTGAGACCAGATTTACCTAAACTACACTCCACAAACAGGAACAGGTTTAGGAATTTCCCTAAACTTCCTTACAAACAGGAACAGATGCTGTACACCAGTTTTCATCTGCCACCAGTTCTTCCTGCTTCTTCTGTCTTCTAGGATGATTCAGATATTCCAGGGCCTACTTGCTGAAGTTCCCTTTGCTCATACATAAAATAGGAACCTAAATATAGACTATGTGTAACTTGGTTTGCTCATAAAATTATCATGTTTTGTATAATAAAAGTATAGTTTATTCAGATAATGATTACAAATTTACTGTTTACTTTTAAAAGTTTTTAATTTTAATGATAATTTTATTAGCAAACCAAGTTATACATACTATATTTTATGTTCCTAAGACAGCCTGGTGCCCTCCAGATGTTTTGGACTACAACTCCCAGCAATCTTGACCATTGGCCATGCTGCCTCATTCAATAACTTCGGACACAGACATGTATTGTCTACAAAAATATAGATCAGCTATCAGCTGTTTCTCTGAGTAAGATTTGTTAATTGAAATGTATTTAATTTGTTACCATAACCTGTAGTGGAGATAGCAGAAATTAAATGTGGTGTGTGTATGTTTTTCCCCCCAGGAAGAACAAAACAGAGGCAAGCCCAACTGGGAACATCTCAATGAAGACTTGCATGTACTAATCACTGTGGAAGATGCTCAAAACAGAGCAGAAATCAAACTGAAGAGGGCTGTGGAGGAAGTAAAAAAATTACTGGTACCTGCAGTAAGTAACCACATTAAATATTCATGATTTCACATGTGTTCTTTAAATCAGGGAGTTATTTTTCATTCATAGGTTGTATGCCAGTAAGAGAAATATTTCTGAGTACTTCTCATCTAAAACATCAAGGAAGGCTTTCTCAACCAAACAATTTATAATATCAAAAAGGGATATTGAAAAGAATATATCTATACCTGCTTTATCAAAAGAAAGTTTATCCTATTGGAAAAGGACAATATCTAACAAATGTGTGCTTTATAGAGCATACATAAGTGGATGGTACCTGAGAATCTTTCTCTCTACAAATTGTCCTGTTAGACAGAGCCACCTCTAATAGAAATTTATGAATGAGACTTTTTACTGGTCTCACTATGGAAATATGAGCAGAGTGTACAGATAATATGGGCTGGAGCTAATTTTCCATGGAGCACAAAATCATAGGCACACTGTCATTTAAGCAGCACAAGTTTGCAGTTTTGAGATAGGATTTCGTTCCACATGTGCACATGGCCGCTTAAACATGACATTGTCAGTTTATGTGGAACTGTAAATATTTTTGACAAGGAGTTAAACACTATGTTGTACAGTTTTCAATAGAATTCTTCCTAAAATGCAGCAGAACTGTTTGCCATGAAGAAGAAAGGAAAGCAGTATCAAAAGACAAATATACATTAGTACCATGTTCAAAAACTGTTTTCCAGTCAGTGCAATTTTAGGTATCTTATAATAGGCTGAAAAGTCACTTGAATAATGTGGGGAGAACACACACACACACACCAGCTTATTCAGAGTACATTTTTTGCATTTAAATGCTTGAGATGTCGGGAAGTTTTCCTAAAATTAGTTTTAGGTAAACCTTAACTCGTTTAAAACTGAGCAGAAAGACATAACTGCTCCTCTTTTCCATTCAACTAAATTTTGATAGTTTAATAGAATTCTACTTGCAATTGATACCTCAATTCTAAACGTTTTTATTTGGTAATTTTACTTAAAATTAGTTGATTAATCATCTTCTTTTCAACTGATTTGATGGACTAAATTTAAATACTCTGCATATTACTGAAATTTCAATATAGGTGACTTTTTGAGGACAGTGAACACAGCATGAGAGCATAAAATTTAAGAAACAAAAATATCACTCTTTTAAAATCCATAATACAATAACACATCGGGGGGGGGGAACAAACTATGTGGCCTTATTGATTTAAAATTGGCCCTATTTGGCTGGTGAACTTTTAAGTTGGTTCTTGATTAAGTCCTTTAAAGCTTGAAGCCCTATTGACTTCAATAGAAAATGTGCATGTTTTTGTGTTCCACCCATCTTCATTGGTAGTTGAAATGATCTCAGTGAGGATGTATATACATGTTGGTTAGATTGCAGCAGTTTTGCGGTAACTTCATAGGCTTAAATTTAACGTTGGCGAGTAGACTTCCCCTTGCTCTTCTCCCCCCTGCAGTCCCTCGCACACCTCCCAGATCTGCCCCAATTCTCCAGAGCAGATTTGGAGTGGTGGTGTAGGGGCCTGCAGCAGGGAAAACTCTTCCACCACAGGTTTCCATTCTGCAGGTGGATAGTTAGAGTTGGATACAACGCATAGTGTTGAGTTTATAAAGACTTGACTGTGTTAAACTTATTTTTAAAAGTTACTCAAAGAAATAATGTTTATCAGCTAAAGATAATATTGAGATACTTAGGGCTCAGTCTTATGGAGATGAGTGTAAGCCTCCAAACTCAGAGGCTCATGTTCATCCAATGCAGAGCGGTAGGAGCAGCGGAGGCAATCTTTGTCTCCCTGTTCCGCTCTGCATTTTTGCTAGACAGCTGTTTTCGTTCATCTAGTGATGACATTTCGAAGGGGGAGGGAAGGAGACTGGAGCGGCTTCAGGATACTTTGTATCCTGGCCATTCCAGTCTCCTCTCTTCCCCTCCCTGCTCCCTTCTACCCCTCTCTGAGGTCGCTTTCCCAACCTCAGAGAGCAGCCAGTGTGGTTCTTTCTGTCTCTGACCTTAGAGCTGAGTATCTGAACTATCCTATGGACCCTCAGACGATGTCTAGGGGCCATAGTATTGTTCCCTCTGCTAGTTTGGGTCAGGATTGAGGTATGCTTAAAAGAGAACACTTTTGAGATGCATGGTAGTTGCACATAGTGAGTTGCCAAATTTCACCAGACGTCAAGATTTTTTTTAGTATAAATCATCTAGTTTTGCTCTCCAATTTTAGTTGCACTCTCAATTTCCTTGGATCACTGTTAATGTTTTAGCACGCGTAAAACAGGTATTCCGTCTCCATTTCAGTGTTGGGTTTTCTTTGTAATTTGCTTATGCTTGGAGATCGATGTGGATGTTTGCATTTTGTTATGAAAAGGGAGAAGTTGAGTACTTTTGTAACTAAATATTCATGATTTTTACTATGTATAAGAAACATAGAAGGGCTAACTATCACAAGTGTCCTTAAAATCTAAGTGTGAATGGACAATTTAAAGAAATATCTTTCTTAATAATACCTCTTTAGTCGTTACAAATGGCTTAAGTTGGCTTCTCAAATATGAGACAACAGTAACCTTATGGAAATGATGTGTTTTCTGAGTCTGCAATTAACATCCTCAGTACTTGTGTACTAAGAGTAGTTCTCTGGTAATGTGTAAATGTAACACTGCTATGTTTGTTGTCATTTATTAGTAGGTAGCCACCTCAGGATTACTCACTTGCTTCTCTGTCCTCCTCCCTCCAGATCACCAAAGGTGGATAAGCAGTTTGTTGGCACTGATATTAACAATGATTAGGGTTATTTTTGGTTTTATTTATTACATTTATTTTATTTTTTATTTTTATTTATTACATTTATACCCCGCCTTTTTTCCTACAAGGAACTCAAGGCGGCTTACATAATCCTCCTCCTCTCCATTTTATCTTCACAACAACCCTGTGAGGTAGGTTAGGCTGAGAGGCAGTGACTGGCCCAAAGTCACCCAGTGAGTTTCATGGCCGAGCGGGGACTAGAACCCGGATCTCCTGAGTCCCAGTCCAACACTCTAACCACTACACCACACTGGCTTGTAGCTTAACCAGGATCTGAAACTGGTAGTTTCAAGTGGGTTTCAGACACCCACTTTGAACTAAAATTTCAGATCTTGGTTAATGTTGGTGCCAGCAAATTGCTTTATTTTTTGTATTGCTTTATTTTTTGTCTAGCCAGTGTGGCGTAGTGGTTAGAGTGTTGGACTGGGACTTGGGAGATCCAGGTTCTAGTCCCTGCTCGGCCATGAAACTCACTGACTCTCAGCCTAGCCTAACCTACCTCACAGGGTTGTTGTGAGGATAAAATGGAAAAAATGTGAGGTATACATATAATAAATAAATAATAAAATAAATATTGGGACATAAGCTTTCATGGACCAAGCGCACTTGCTCAAATGCAAGAAGTGTTATCCTCCGTTGACATGGGAGTGATAGGTATAGACTGGCCAGAAAATTGAAGAAGTACAATCTGTTAGTTTTTTGTGCTAACCTGAAATATATATGTCATGTGGGACCTGCAGCAAAATGTTGAGGTGTATCCTCAATCCCTAACAGGGGTGCTTGTGTTCAGAATTCTTTCCCACCATCTATGGTCTGCTCCAAGATACTATAAACTGTGTAAGGGGTTCAAGCAGGCCAATTCACTCTCATTACCCATTTCCATGGGTTTCCCCTCTACTCTGCTTGTTGTCTGTGGCAGTCAGGAATGGCTGGAGTCAGGTGTAGGTTATGTGCTCCTGCTCCTACCACACTTTTAAGAGCTGTTCCAGAACAGAAAAGGATTTAAAGTGAAAAGACTTGAACAAATGTATAACTATTGCCATAGTTATGCTTACTCTAATGTAGTTGAATCACTAGTCTATGCTATATCAACCAACAATTGAGTGCAATTAAAAAGAATTCAGTCTAATCACTCTAGGGAATGGTTGAAATATGCGTTATTGCAACAAGATTTATTACTTGTATACTTTGGCTTATAAAATGGTAGGAGTTTTTATGCCCTTCACACATAGAATTTAGATCTATATTAGAGGACCCTGACTTCTCTTCAATTTAAGTAACAAGAATAGCCAGGAGACAAACTTTCCCAAAGGGACCCTAAAAGTCTGAGATAGGGGCACTTTTTCTGTCAGAAGTATGATTGTCTTTCTGCATGTAGGAGAAGAAGCAGGATCCGTTCTGCATAAATGGCCTGTAATTTTTTTAAAACTTTGCTCTATTGGCAAAAAGAAGCATGTCTTAGGATCAAGGTACTGGCCTGTCAGCTACTTTATGATTGGTCTCTAGTTGATTCGCCTCTCAGCCACCACTAGAATGCAGGCCTGATCTGATCCCAGAATTTTACTGTCTTTTTACCCCAGTACTTCTTCCCATGTCCTATCAAACAGTGTTTGGCTGTTCTGCTTGATTTTGATTATTAAACTTTTGCATGAATAAGTTAGGCAGAATTGTATGCTCTTTGGGGGGTGGGGGACAGTTGTGGTCCACATGCAGGATAACAAACTTTTTATTACTATCAATTCATGCATTCGTACTTATGGTATAATGTCAGAAGTATTCATGGAACCTAATGCGGGTGAAATCGGAGACCTTGCTTGTCAGTTAGCAGCAGAAGCAGAGATTGGAGAAGCAAAATTGCTTTTAATCTTGCGTTCGCTTTAATGATTGAATTGGTTCTTTACTTACATGTAGAAATAATCTTAACTCTCAGGTGATTCCTCAATATTTTATGTGGCTTGTGGTCAAATGAGATTGGGGGAACCTTTTACAAATACTGCAAATGTTTCATAAGTTTAATCAGTTCTAATTGCAGATGTTGTCTTGCATGTGCCTTGAAGTATGTCAGTACTATGACTAATGCTGATCTGCAGTAAAAATCGTATTGTGTCAGTACATGTACAATACATGTTGGGGGAATTAAGGAAAACTACTATTGAGAGAATGTAAAAACTTGGCTACTTCCAATTTCAACAAAGTTGCATTTTCTGTATAACTATTTTGTTTGAACTAAATAAGGTTTTATAATCTGCTAGATATTCTGCATGAATTACTGGATGAGGGTGAAACAAGTGAATGTACTAATTATGAGGAACTTGTTTTGAACACAACATCTTTAGTGATTGAAAAATAACTAGAAACAGCATACTTAAAAACAAAAGGTTTATGGCTCAAATTACTTTGAGTTACTTTCTGAACTTTAAGCCCTTATATTTGGAAGAACTAGCTGTGGTTTTGCAATTTGAATATTGCTGTTCATCTGTTACAAAATGTCTTATTCTGTTAATGTTTGCGTAGCTATGTTTGAGTAGAACAGAGCTGACATGAATAAGAAGCCAGTGTAAGATCATCTTTGCAAATGTTTTTTAAAAAGTATATTAAATGACTAAGATTTGTGGGTCTAGTTTATAAGACTGTTTTCAATGGAGAAGCTGCTGTTGTAACTTCAGTCTTTTGCAGACATCTCCTCTGACGAGAGATTCTGGCATCTGTTTCTTCTCTATTGAGTTAAAGCCAGTGCAGTGTATTATGTATATAGTAAACCCGGCTTTGATCTCTGCTTGCTTATAAAGTTCACTAATTGGTCCTGATCAAGCCATTATTTCTTGTAGAGTTGGTGCAGCATTTTGTCCCCGCACCAAGTTTCTCAGATGAAAAGTGTGGGGGACACAGTATTAAAATATCTCTGATAATTCCTATCTGTTCCTATAAGTGCCTATCTGATAATTGTACAACGGGTCATACTTGAAAATCATGATTATATGCAGGTAGACATATTTCTCTGGAGTTCCTCACAGCACTATCCACTAGAGCCACTGCAAACTTTGGGCGGGAGGTGCCTCACTTTCGGGGGGGTGTGCCCAAATTTTGGGCAGGGGGTGCCTGCCCTTTTCCAAACTGCACAATCTATGTTGCTATCTACCTTCCACTAGTGATTTGCCTGACACAACTGTAACGCTTCAGATACTGCTTTCATCTACCCCATGCCTGTGACTGGACAGGGCCATCTGCATGAGAAATGGAGGTTGCTTCCCTGTAAATGGAGTTCTTCCAGAGTGCCATTGTCTAGTCAGGTATCCCTACTGCTTCCCTCTTTTGGGAAACATATTTATCACTAAAAGACAGAGAAGCAAGGAGGCTGAGCAGTAGTTCTGCTTTGAAGACCTTGTCTCCATGTGCTGGATGGAACTTCCTGTGCATTGGTAGTTAAAGGGTTCCAGTGCTCTCACCTATTACTTGGCTGGACAGGGTCACTTAGGAAGAATTCTCCTAACAGGTAAGGAACTTCCCTTTTCTAACTCCAGTTTTTGTGTCATGTTCCAGGTCTTCCAAAGGTTGATAAGCCCCTCCCAGAAAAAGTAAGTTGGGCTGTGATTTTTCTGATTTAAAAGTTGTAGAAAATAGAGACAAATTTAGTGGTCAGTCTGCCTCTTTATAAGATTATAAAGGGTTGGTTTTAGACAGTTTAGTAACTTTATTTTACAAGTCACCTTACTTGTACAGTTGCAACTTATTGAAACTGATTCATGAAGTCATATTTTTCACTCATTTACGTGGATAAGGAAATTGTATTTTTGTGTTTATTCAAGACACTCAACCATTGCAAATTGGTGTAGCTCATATTAGAATATATTGGTTGTTTCAATAATAAGGGGAAATGAAACATTCATGCCAAGGATTAGTATATGGAGTCCTAAAAGGGGGTTATATTTGTGGATTTAAAAGGTTCTGAATGATGGTGACGTCCTCTTCAAATAATACCAGACTATAGGATGAATGATCTGTGTTTATGCTGAATGTTTGTGTTCCATTCTTTAGGCATTGTCAAATTTAGGTTTTTACCAACATAAGTAGTAAGAACTTTTCTTCCTAGTTAAAGGTCCACTTTCATAATAAGTATATTAATCGTACCTATACTTTAAAATACCCTGTGATTAAGAATAATGTAAAGCATGCCATTCAGTATTAAAAGTGGTCATATCAGACTCCTAAAAAACAGTTCAACATCAACCCTGTGCACATCTTGCACTAATACATTTGCAGATTTAAAATGCGGATGGAAGGATTAAAATTTACATCAAAGGCTGCTGTGCAAATTATCAGAAATGTACTAGCCCTAGGCTAAACTTAGGGTGATGTAGTTGCGCAATAGAGTATGAATGTGGCTTGCTCCCAAAATGGTAGAGCCGATAGATAGCGTGCTATCTCTTGACATTGCCCACATTGTATTGGGTTAATGTCACTACAGAGTTGTACCTAGGGTACTATGGGAAACCTTTGAACTGCAAATACATGATGTGGCAGAAAATGTGTGCGTTAAAACCGAGAGATCAGTTGGTAAAGGATAGTAAAAGTCATTTCAATGAGGGGGTGAAAACGGTGTAGTCCGCAAGGATGTGTCTTGGGACTGTTGCTTTTTAACTTGTTCTTAAATGATCTGTAGACTTAGGGATGAGCAGTGAGGTGGCCAAGTTTGCTAACTACACCCAGTCATTTAGGGTGGTTAAAACAAAATGATCTCTCCAAACTGGGAGAATGGGCTTTAAAATGGCATATTCAGTTAAATGTAAGCAAGTGTAAAGTGTTACACACTGAGGCAAAAAAAATCCTAATCGTATATATGTTGATGAGGTCTGAGCTAGTGGTGACTGAGCAGGAAAGGGATCTTGGGGTTGTGGTAAATAGCTCAAACAAAATGTCAACCCAGCGTGTGGCTGCTGTGATGCAAATTCTCTGTTGATGATCATTAGGAAAGGAATTGAAAATAAAACTGCCAGTATCACAATTCCTTTATATAAATTCATGGTGTGAGCACTCTTGGAATACTTGGTACTTTTCTGGTCACCACCCCTTAAAAAAGATATTGTAGAGGTGGAAAAGGTGCAAAAAAGGGGCTTTTTATTAAGAAGCAAGGAAATCATATATAACAGTCTTGGAATCACTGATTTAAAAGCAGGATAAAATAATTCTCTGCTGTATCAGTTTAATGGGGATTGTCATGATTTGGAACAGATGAGGACTGCCATTGACTTGCAGCTCAGTCCATTAATGCCAGCGATGACCTCCTAGATTAGACTTTAGGCACCAATGTGGGATCTAAGTTACCCTCCATACCAAGGTGAGAACATCAGCCAATTCAGATTTCCCCATCTCTGCGAGGTGAATCTAGCCCAACTTCCACTTCCTTACCTTTGGTCAATAAGGGAGATTTCCTATTTATGTGTGTAGAGCAGCCTTCCCCAACCTGGTGCCCTCCAGAATATGTTGGGCCCACAACTCCCTTAATTCCCAGCCAGAGTGTTCATAGGCCACACTGGCTGCAAATTATGAGAGTTGTGGACTCAACACTTCTGCAGAGTTCCAGGTTGTGGAAGGCTAGTGTAGAGGATGATTTGTTTACATGCTTACTGCAAGAAGAGTGAATGAAACAAGTAGGGCAGCTGACAGGCAAATGAGAGTTATTGAAATTAAACATTCTTAGATTAAAGCATTGTCTCCATAGGAGAAATGATGGAGTTGGGAGAAAGGGTCAGTGACAATATGTGCTTTTTTAAATATAGTGGATTGATTTAAATTTCTGATTTTAAATTTATGATCTAGATAGCTAAGAGAAGACTGTTCTAAATTACATAATACATAATTGTACTCCCCATATTTCCTAAACAAAAGTGGATAGCACCTAAACAGATTGATTTAAAACTGAATAAGCCTTTATACTACTGAGGATAATCTAAAATGTTCATGAACTTATGCTCATATGTGGTGGAGTTGTAAAAGTGTATTGGATTTTTGGAATAAATTTTTTGTAGAAATTTCAGAAATTATTGGCATTAATTTGGAGGTCTGTCCAAAATTAGCATTGTTATCAATAACGGAGAAACTTCTGTGCTCACAAGAGAAGAAGGAATTAATTGTAAGTTTATTAACGGCAGGGAGATTACTGATAGCAAGGAATTGGAAAGTTCAACACCAGTATTTAATTATAGATTGGTATAAAGAGGTCTGGGATATCGCTTTAAATGATAAACTAACATGTAGTATTAAATGTAAAAAGTAGGCTGACCATATTTCCTCTGGACAAAAACGGGACATTGTGGGACGGGGTTATGTAATATTCCGTATTCATGAAAAAGTAAGACAATAACACTTCTACCTCGATGAGCAATGGAAAAATAGACATTACAATGTTGGCATACCACTTTTGATCTATCACTACACTGTTTGTCCAGTTTAATAAATTTGAATTCCTTCTGGTGACCGTAATTAAAACTGCAGTTTCGCCTCTTTGTCTTTGGCATTGCAAGGCTAGACTTTAAGCTTTAAAAAAATAAGAGTTAAAAATATGAAGTTTAAACCACCGACAACTAATAACAAAGCCACCGGTTAGCATACAGGCAAAACAAAAACTAACGTTACAGCAGAACAGACGCATCTGAGTGAGGCCACCGTCACCGACATGTGCATCCCCACACCCCACTACAGTTTACTTTATTGAGCCAGAAGTGCAATGGATTTCTAGTAGGTTCAGTGGTGGGGGATCAGTTTGCCAGCCGCCAACGCTAAGGAAACAACGATATGAGAACAATGTGGGAATCCGATCATAGTAATCAGCGAGAACGCATTCGTTCCGTCTCTTACTAGCTGTGTTCTCTCTCTGGGCAAGACGCCTGGCCCTGACTGGATAAAGTAAATGGAACTTCCTCTTTCATCACACTAGTGGTTTTACGCATTGATATAACGTACTAATTAGTAGTCCTAATAAAGGTATTCCCTTACTGTTACTTGGATTTTTTTTCCCTAATGGACCAAGAAGGCTTCCTTCAACTTTTTGTCTGTGTGGGAAGAATCTCTATGTAAAGAAGATAACTTTTTCTACCACCTTTGAAATCTAGAAGTACTATTTTGTGGGGTCTTTGAAATATTAAAAAGGCAGTGATTAAAGGGAATGGCTTTCATCTTCTGCAGGAACTCCCATAATGTTCTATATTACTCTTTTCTCTCTCTCCCTCTCTCTGGCCAGTACTCATATCTGTCTGTTCACATCTCGGTTCACTCCAAGGAACACAGGAAGTTGCCTTATACAACTCCATCTACCTCAAGGATGGGGAACAACCACCCTTCCAGATGTTGCTGGACTCCCAATTCCCACCAGCCCTTGCCTGCATGGTCGAGGATGGGAGTTGTAGTTGTCAAGGTTCCACCTTTACCAGGACACCTTGATCAGCTCCTTAAAGATATTTTGCCTCTTTAAGAGCCCTTCCTGCTATCAGGATGACACGTTCCTGCCCTTTGCCTTTCCTTCCCAGTAACGTGGGATTAGGCCTTAGGTGTGTTGTGAAAGCCAATCCAGACAACTGAGTTTAACAATAACTGTTTACTTTGCTAAACTTAGTATGGTAAATTCACATTAACTTAGGGTATTTACACAAATAGAGCTGTTAGACTTCAAAAAGCATGTATAATAGAAATAAAAGTAATAATACCACAGTTTCCTCTAACCCAGGTACCCAGCTACACTTTCACCTGTAGGCCTTGGTAGAGACTCTGGCTCTGGCTGTTCTGCAGTTTTCAATCTCAGCTTCTCCTGTTCTTGAAGCTTCCCTGCCTCTCACTCTCCAATTCCTCTCTCCTCTGTGTCTCTCCAGCTTCCCCTCTCACTCCCTCTCTCACACTGAAGTTCCCCACCACCCACTGTCTTTATATACCCTCCCACATAACTAGGAGGTTACAAACATGTGACCTAAAACTGGGGAATGAAATGAGGGGAAATGAAACTCACAAATGCCCCCTCCCATCAGGAGATATTTGGGCCTTCAGGCTTCAACCTAACTCAAGCCTGGGTAGGCCTCAATCCTTCACAGTAGTCCAACAAGATCTGGAGGGTCATAGGTTCCCCACGCTTGATCTAGCTCATTGTTGTCTACACACTGACTGGCAGTGGCTTTCCAGGGGTTTACACAGGAGTCTTTCCCAGTCTCACCTGGGAAATAAACAAGCCACGTTCAGTTTTTTACAAAAAATAAAAAACTATATATAGTTTATCAAAAACGGGACAAAATTGACATTTTTATTAAAAAGAAGGGACGGTTGGGAAATATGAAAAAAACGGGACAGTCCCTTTTAAAACGGTACATATGGTCAGCCTAGTAAAAAGGGACAATTAAAGAAAAATAATTTTCAGGATATATGGGGACCATTCTTAGATTATGTTTTAGTAAAGGGAAAAGGGAGTAAGCCATGTCATGATATGATGTATTTTTGGAATATAGATTAATAATGGATTATGTGGATAGAACTTGTTTTGGCCCCGGGGTGACGGGTGCACTTGGAGTTTATGATTTGTAGGTTTGTTTGTTTTTTTCTGTATGTGTGTTCATTTAAAAATATAAATAAAATTTTAAAACAAAATTAATAAATAAAATGTTCATGAAACGTATACTACCTTCAACTGTACTGTTTCTATTTAGAAGTGAGGGGGCAGTTATGAAATTAGTGGCTTTGCATGTGCAGACACAAAAGGGAGGGCATTGTGCAAAGAGGTGCTTAATCTTTTGTCTCCCTGCTACTTCTCTGCTCTACATATTTCTTCCATTTATGTGTGGAAATGTAGGTGGGCTGTAGAGCTGGTCACTTGGAGGTTTTCTGGACTTTTTTCTTAGGATATTGGGATCACAATTTGCTTATGAAACATCTGTTTTAAAAAATGGTTTCCAGTACAGTGCAGGAAGGGCTGCTATTTGAGAAATCAAAGTTGATTTGCCTTTTTGAATACTGGACTAAGTTTCTCAGAACTTTTCAGAAGTGAGACATGATAGTTACTGGGTAGATCAATGTGTTTGCATGAGATGTATAATAACGATCTATGTTTGATAGGCATCAATATTCCTTTTTGCAGGGATGGGGACTCGGACTCGGGGACTCGACTCGTGAGTCCGACTGAGTCCCCCCTCTGACTCGAGTCCCACTCGAGTTCCAATAATTTATGTGGGACTCGAGACTCGACTCGGGACTCGAGCCCAAGGACTCCTCCGCCGCCGCTCTCGCCTCTGCCGCTGCCGCCGCCCTCACCTCCTCCGCCTCCGCTGCCGCTGTCGACCTCGTCGCCATCGCCGTAGCACACAGCACGCCGCGTCACGCCGCCAGCGCCGTCGCTCTGTTTTTGGCGGGGTTGCTGTGGTTCAAAAACAGAGCGGCGTGACGCGGCGTGCTGTGTGCTACGGCGATGGTGACGAGGTCGGAGGAGGAGGAGGAGGAGGTGAGGGCGGCGGCGGCAGAGGCGAGGGCGGCGGCGAGGGCAGCGGCAGCGGTGAGGTGAGGGCGGCGGAAGTGGAGGTGAGGGCGGCGTTGGTGGCGAGGTGAGGGCGGCGGCAGCGGTGAGGTGAGGGCGGCGGAGGTGGAGGTGAGGGCGGCAGCGGCCATGGAGGGAGCAGGAGGGTCTCCGTGGGAGGAAGGGCAGCTCTTCTTCCTCTCGCGGAGACCCTCCTGCTCCCTCCATGGGCTGCCGCTTTGGGAGGGATTCGGGACTTGACTCGAGTCACCATTTTGGACCTCGGACTCTAGACTCGACTCTAGACTCGGGTCCAAAGACTCGGGACTCGACTCGGGACTCGGGACCAAGGACTCTTCAACATCCCTGCCTTTTTGGAGGATTAAGCTAATTGAAGTTGAGGTAAAAGGCACAAAAGAAGTGAGTGCTTAGGTTTACTCAGTGAATGATCCTGATGAAACGTGCGATGGGACGGCTGGGAGAATTCTACAATGTTGACAGAGAGCACCTTCGGTGTGTCATGTTCAAATGTATATTTGAAGGGTTAAGGTTTCCGATGTGTAGAATTGTCAGGTTATATGTATAAGGCACCAAATCTTTTTTTCCCAAAACAGCAGTTAGGAGAGAAGATTAAGATCTGTAACCATACCAAGAATGGATGTTTTGAAGACTTGTGACGGTCATCTTAATCTTTTCCTTTCAGTTTGTAGAACTTAATTTGCTTTTGATGTCTACAGTCCTAGTTTAATCATCTTAAACAGAGGCATGTTTCTTTAATCCTAATTCAAAAACTTGCTGTAACCTTAGTATCCCATAATCTGTTGTAGATATCACTGTTACAAGTTCCTTTGATCCATAAAATCATGTATTGAAGAAGTCTGATTAAAATAAAACTTAAATAGAAAATACATGGACCTTTTTAGTAATTGAATTAATTTACATGTTCTCAATGTTGCTTGCCTTTCTGTTCTATTCCATATATCTTTTATAGCAACCACAATTGAAAATTGACAGAGACTAATTTAAATCAAATTGAATTATTATTTTTCATACAATGAACAATTACCTTGAACTCTTTTAGGTGTTCTATAGAATAAGGAAACATTTGTTCATTTGTTCATTTAAAATTTTTAAAAATATTTTTTTTCTTCAAATAGTGGTAGCTGGTCTTCTGGACAAATGTGCCACATATCAGCAAGGCCATAGTAAGAGTAGTTCTTTCTAGTACATGTGTAATATGCCGATTCAGTGGATTGGTGTGGTATTGCCTCTTTTCTGGTGAGCCAGAGAGCAGGAAAGCAGCAGAGCCTGGCAGACAGAAGTGCAGGCCTGACTCTTTTTTGGGCAGTTTTGTGGCCCTTCCTGCTCATGTCCAGGAGTGCCACAAGTTATGTATTTATTTTATTTATATTTTATTTACAACTTCCTGCTGCCAATGTCATTTGTAGTGTATGTAAAACATGTTAACCACCCATCCTCATATCTATGTCCGAGAGATAACGTGGTTGGCTTGAATAAATTATAGAGGAAATGCATTTCCTCTGTAGCATTATTGTGAAGAGAATTGAAATAATGCTGCTTGACTCATGTTCTAAGCTGAATCACAGCATAACCCTAAGGTTTATCTTTCATGTTTTGATACTAGTATTGAGGTGTTTTTTGGGGGGGAGGGTGGTACAGCACAGCATTGTAGTACAAGAACAAGCTGTTTTCTATTGAATTTATACAAACAACTGTTTGTGTTATTTAAAAGCAGTTTGTGTAATTGGTGTGAAAGTCAGCTTCATATGGGGTATATATACATCTCCTAATTCTCACAGTTAGAAGTAAGTAGCAGTTACTCAAATGATGCTAGATAAATTATAAGTACGTATTTGCATTTTTGCAAAATGACATAGCATCCCAAAGCAAGAAACCGCTTCTAATTGTTGGGCCCCTGAATAGGTCTCGGTGTGTTTAAATATTGTCTGTTTGAGGGATTGTTGTCTGGATGTCATCTGAGGAATACCTTACAACTCTGTGATTCTTGGGTGTAAACAGCCACTTGGGAATGCAGCTTAGCTCCTTGTCTCCATGAGGTTATCCAAACTGCTTCTGTGGAGAAACCAGAAATCTACCTTGCTCCTGCTATCATTTGGGAATGTTAGAAAAGGGGGGCATGCCAAAGTTTTCTTTACAGCATGGGTGGATGTTAATGGATGACTGGTGCCTCATGTAGATATATGTACTCAGTGATACGTTGCCACTTGATAAACGGTTGTCTATATATACTCTGAGTACTAGATTTCAGAAGATAGTTGTGATTTGTTTTATGCTTAAATATAACTTCAAGCTAATAACTGGAGCTTAAACGTATGTTGCTATTTTAAAAGTAAAGTCCTGTGGCACATTAAAGACTAGCAAATTTATTATGGCATGAGTTATGTATGATTTACCTATTGCAAGAGAGCACACTCCAGGATTTTAAAAATAAAATTTGCAAAATACTTTGTATTTTGGAAACAAACTGCTTCCAGTGTTGCCTGACGTCTGGCTCCATCCTGGTTGAGATGTCAAGAAACCATAGTTTGTTGCAGTGATGTGGGTTTTCTGAACTTTTTGAATCGGAAAAATGTTAACTTCCCTAAATTGATGGAGGTCTGATTTTCCTTGTTTGTTTGACTTACATTTAATAAACAAAACTAAAACTGTCATATTAATTTTATGTGCTGTATAAATATTTGAAAAGTACTTTCCAGTAGTCAAAAGTAGTTGAAATATTTTGTTTGGGTGGAAAAATTTAATGAAGTAGTGTGATTTTAAATGTCATATTCAAACAAGTTCAGAGCTTTACTTGGAATTTATTTTTATACGTGTAAATGTTTTAAGATTTAATACACTTCATATATGTTTAGATTTAACGGTACAGTCCTGTGCATGCTTACTCAGAAATGGGACTTAGAGCTCAGTTAGGCTTATTCCTTAGTAAATGTTTTTAGGATTGCACCTGGGGCGGGTGCGGGGAAGGAAAGCGCTGAATTTTAACATGACTGAAGAGCTGTGTGGATAAATGACTTGGTTCACATGACACGGCTGGGCCATCATGGATTATTTAAATCATGATGAACTGTGGTGCATGCCTCTGCATGTACAGCCACCATTTTCAATATGCAACCCTTGATTGTGCTGAATGGGGATTGCACCATGTTGTGTGAACCCAGCCATCATCAGTTATTCGGCAATTCAACATCCCTTGCATAACCCTCAATTAGTAGCAGGGTTATGTGAGAGTTGTTTAACCCTCGAATAACCCACAATGGCCTTGTTCACACAACATAGTGCAACCCCCGATTGTCCCAATTTGGGGGTTCGAATTCAAACTGGGGACTGCACACGCCGTGGCTCATCGTGGGTTAAATAACCCACGATGAGCCTGCTGCGTTGTGCGAACTGGCCCAATGTGTGTTTCCTAGAGCTAGTTACTTGAAATAAAGTTAATTATAACTTTGAATTTATATTAGTATTGTATCCATTACAGTTACCCAATTTAGCTTTTATTATGTATGTTCATTATGTTACATTAATTTTATGAAACAATCTGTTTCTAAAAGAAGATTATTTTCCACAGAAAAATATAGTGGTGGAAAATGTTCATGCTGCAGCATGTTTTGGTCTTGCATGCTTCACCTTCCGCTTCCCCTTTGCATGCAAGAGAAAGAGATTTAAAGTTTGTAGTTGCAGCTTGGAACAAACCAGGGTGCTCAGTTACTTGTTTGACCTAATTGTGGTTAGAGCAAACCATAGTTTTCCATATTGTGACATAACTGAAAACTGTTCTTTTCAAAACCATGTCCAGAAGCATTAAACGTTAATCCCCTCATACATAAAAGGGGAGGGGGATCACACGAGTTCAAGGCTTAAACTTGCTTGTCTTTATGATGAGTAAGAATGTAACATAATGAACATACATAATAAAAGCTAAATTGGGTAACTGTAATGGATACAATATCAAGGTGATCAAGGGGGAAGCTTTTAATATATGTTTTCTCATATTTTTTAGGCTCCAAAACACTGGTTAGTAAAATAAAACATTCGGGACTTGTAACGTGGATTTCTTTGCAAGTTCTGTATATTATTTAGAAGATTTAAGTCCTAAGAGCCCCCAAAGTGATTTACAAGATGAACAGCCTATTGCAATAAAATAAAATAAATCTGAGTGTTAACAGAGCAGCAACAAACCAATTATAGTAGCAGGGGGCTTATCTAAAAGTCTGACAAACAAGAATGTTTTGATTATTCACTTAAAGGTGAAAAGAAGGAGCCAGTGGAGCTGCTTGAGGGAGGGTATTCCACAGCTTTGGCGCTGTTCCCTGACCCATGTACCTACAAAACATGCCTCTGATGACAAAGGGACACAGAGCAAGGCTTCCAGTGACTGTTGTAAAAAGGTGAACAGATTAATGCGATTGAGGTTCTTATTTTAGGATGTTAAACTTTAATAAATATTAACTAGACAGTTAGTTGAACTCCACTTAAAAGAAGACACCACAGAAAGTCAGCTGATCACAGGAACAAGCAGAGATAATAGAGGACATCTGTAGATCCATTTTTCTCTTTATCTTAGAAAACGTACTACTGAATCAAGATAATCATATAAGGTGGTCTATTAGCAAACTTTTCAACTGTTACATTTGCTCTTTTCTGCCTATTTGTGGTTTTAAATATACTTTCAATAAACAAATATGTTTTCAAAAACAGTAGAATTATGCACGGAATGGTGCGTGTTCCGTCTTAGCATTGCTGTATCAAAGCCTGAAATCTGGACAAATTAACCTGCATGTAGTGTAAATTACTCTCTGACTGGACTTGCATGTCACGACAACCTACCATGGGCAACCCACCATGGTGGGTTGTCGTGTCATCCGAACCTGGTGCATTCTCCGCAGCGTGGCTTAATTTTCACAAACAAGCCACCCTCAGAACCAGTGGCTTCTTTCAGAGTTGTTCATACCCGTGGTGGGTTGTGTTGTCTGAAGCCAGGAGAGTGATTTTATCATGGGTTGCTGGGATCAGCCACAGAGCCGCTTAGTAATCGTGGCAAAAATGCCTGTGCTACTCTTTGTGATCTTGCCAGTGCCGCCTCCAGCCTACCTTGCCAGTGATTGCCCCTCCACTGATGCCCAAAAGGCATTTTGGAAGGACCGTCCCTATTTTGCCACATTTTTTTTTTAAAAAAAAGTTTATTTGGGACTACGTGAATGTGTTTACAATTTTTTTAAAATTATTTTTGCCCCGTTCTTTCACAAGAGCGCACTTTTGCCTATCCAGTATGTATACTCTTACCTTGTCAAGGCCCTTGTATGTTTTTGCTGTCAAAGGAAGCACTGAAGTGGAGTAGGTAACATACGAGGAAATTGAGAAGGCGAGGCTGCATATAGTCTAATTTGCGCACAGTTGCGAAGGACCAGCAAAGAAATAATAGTAAGAGAAAGGAGGGACCCAGTACAAGCACATTTGCATACTCTTGAAGCACCCTCCCCCCAAAGGTGGTGAACGAAAAAGGGTAGCGACTGGAGCGGGAAGGTGGCCAGGGTGTGGAAACAAGATGGGTTCTGCCCCAAAGGCCCCTGGGATATGTGCCATAGCTGTCTGGAAGACTAAGGGGGAAGGTATAGAAAAACAAACCATGGCAAGCCTGATAGTATTTCGGGTGTACCATGAGTTCTGTGAACAACCAACCCACCATGGCTCATTTGCAGGGTGGCTTAGCGTGATGTGTGAACCCGCCCTGTGTAGTAGCCTACCCAATGTAATCTCCAACAGGTGTTGCAAATCTGTTCTTGCCGTTATTTATTTACAAAGTCAGTTTTATATACAGCCTTTCTTCCAACATGGAACTCATGTGAAGCAGCTAGAAAAATGGCAGTAGAACGGCTTGCTTGACCTTATTTTCTGTGTCGGGGAGAAGAACTTATTTTATCCTCCCCACCTTTGTTCTCCAAAATAACACTGTATATGCTGGGATTGGGCCTATTTCATTGCTTTCTCATCTAGATCAGTAGTGCACACTAGCAAAAGCCACCCACCTGGCTCTTGTTTGCAGAAAACACTGAGGCTGAAACATCAAATTGATACATAAAAGCCTATGCCACTTTTTAACTCCCTGAGCACCAATTTTTTCCTACAGAAAAGTTCAGTGAACTTAAAACGTTTGCATGTCTTTAAACTTTGAAACTATTGCTGGTACTCTAACTCCTTTTTCTTTTATCCCTTTCCTTGTTGCTGCTGATGTGGTTCATTTTTACCTTGCATATTGTGTTCATCACTTGGACAGAACAAAATTATTGGACATATCACTGACTTTGTGCTTTTTTGGCACTGCATATGGGGCACTGATCATGGCTTATGAACTTGAAATACTAGTTTATCTAATCTAGTTTGTTTTAAAACAACAGAATGAAATTTAATAGGGATAAATGCCAAGTGCTGTACCTAGGGAAAGGAAACCAAATGCAGAGTTACAGAATGGGGGACATTTGGCTCAACAATACTACAAGTGAGAAGGATCTTGGAATTGTGGTAGATCACAACCTGAATATGAGCCAGCAATGTGATGTGGCTGCAAAGAAGGCAAATGCTATTTTGGGCTGCATTAATAGAAGTATAGCTTCCAAATCGCGGGAAGTGATCATTCCCCTTTACTCAGCACTGGTTAGGCCTCATCTTGAGTACTGCATCCAGTTCTGGGCACCACACTTTAAGAAGGATGTAGACAAACTGGAGAGGGTTCAAAAGAGGGCAACAAGGATGATTAAGGAACTGGAAACAAGACCCTATGAGGAGAGACTGAGAGAACTGGGCATGTTTAGCCTTCAGAAGAGGAGACTGAGGGGAGATATGATCGCACTCTTCCAGTAGCAAGCCTCAGCCTTGTACACTCCTCCCCTGTCCATCAGTGTGGACATGAAGAGCAGATTAGAAACTTTTGCTTCCATTTCTGATTATCATTTCATTTGAACCTGACAAACTGTGGATAATCCTTCCCATGGTTTGTTTGATACAAAGCAACTTCAAACCATGGGTTATGAAGCTGGCTTGCTTCAACAAGCCATAATTAAGACTAACCACAGTTTAAAGTTTTGGAAAAATGGTTAAAGGAGGAGAGGGGGGAGTGAGTGATCCTGAGGTTTCTGTCACGCAAAGTTCTCCAGCATACCCAGCCAGCATGGCTAATGGCAAGGGATTCTGGGAGCTGTAGTCCAGCAACATCTGGGGACCCAAGGTTGGAGAGCCCTGTGCTAAAGGATGGTTTATTGTGAAGTCTGAACTGCCCAATAACTGACTTGCAAACACTAGCCAGTCTTTTACCTTCTGGTGTAAACAATATTGTACAGTATCTCCCCCTTCCCTACATACCTTTAATATCAGCTAGCTAGGTAGAATGTAACAATGTCCTCTTCAGAAGGGCAGTACACAGGTATTGTTAACTAATGTGCTTTCCACTGCAGACCCCATATCTAATTTTCAAATATTTATAGCACTTAACAAGAACAAGACTTGTCATTTGATAGATTATGAGAAATTATCTATCTTTCTATTCTGAGGTTAACATCTATAATTTTCTGTGTGAATAATTTATTTATTTATTTATTTTATTTTATTATATTTATACCCTGCCTTTTTTCCTGCTGGGAACCCAAGGCGGCTTACATAATCCTCCTCTCCATTTTATCCCCACAACAACCCTGTGAGGTAGGTTAGGCTGAGAGTCAGTGACTGGCCCAAAGTCACCCAGTGAGTTCCATGGCCGAGTGGGGAATAGAACCCGGATCTCCCGAGTCCCAGTCCAACACTCTCACCACTACGCCACACTGGCTCCCCTTTTATTTTTAAATTTTATTTTCAGATTTTATTTTAATCCACTTTTATTGTCTTGTGACGGAACTCAGTTCTTGGTTGCTAAACTTTTTGTACACTGTATGTGTAATACTCGATTTAGAAAATGTGAATTAAATCTTTTAGTTGAAGGAAGGTATATATTGACTTTGCAATAATAGAGTCTTCCTAGTAGACAGCTATGATGTGAGAGTGCATCCCCTTCATGTGCAAAAAAGGTGTTGCTGCTATTTCCAACCATGCAGGGCCATTTTAATCTGAATGGAAAATCTGTCTCAGGGACCAAAAGTACAGTAATTAGCAATCTCTTCAGAGTGTCAGAGCAGAATTACCATTGTAATGGTTTAGCTGCAGGATAAAAGGATTGAATTTGGTTTCCTTTGCCTGCCAAACTAAATGAGTTGCCATGGGAATTTTCAAATGTAAGAGGCGTTTACTTAGAGCAATTTGATGGGTTTGAATAAACTCATAAATTATGGGTTTTAAAGGAGCAATCTCTGCTTTCTCTGGCATAGGCTGAGCAGCAACATGAAGGCTGTTAGAAAGCTGCTTACATACTTAATGAGAACGAGTTGATCCATGCTCCCGTGCAGACTATCAGCTTATTAAAGCCAAACTGTTTCTGCTAAATACTGTACAGTAAGCACATTTCAAGAGAGACAGTTTGTAACAAATCCCTGGAGTAAAAAACAAAATCTGATTGCTGTAGATGTAAATTGAATTTCCCTTGCTGGATTAGATCTCCTTTCAAGTAATGCTATTAAAAAATGGTTCTTTATATTGTTTCAGTAAACATTAACTTGATTTTAACTCCCCTTCTGCATGTAATATTTATTATTATACGTGTCAGTTGTGACTATGGAGGGGATGAAGGGCACTGAAGACTTTATTTGAAAGCAAATAAGGTGCCTAGGCTCTTTGAACTGGTTCTTTAAGGTCACATGTAAACTATTTCAAAGCCAAGGCTCATTCACACTAAAAAGAGGTTGGGCTTTGGCCTGCTGACATGTTTGTGTGGACGTTGACAGACACTATTGAAATGTGAGAAGGTGGACTCTGTTTTTGCAAATGCCTGAAGTAATGAACATTGCTCATGCTTGTTTAACCTTCAGTTCTACTTGATGAGTCAGCTGTAGAGGTAATAGTCACTGGCAATCTGTGTTGGGCTTTTGGAATATGGTTTTAATTGAAGTCTTTGCCTTTTATTTTTGTGTTAAAATTAAACTGGATGTGACCGGACAGCTGGTTTTATCACATGTCTATATATTAATGTATATAGTGGGGTGCATGTGCTCATATCTGACTTTTATATCAGAAGATATGTACAGGTGAGAGGAACAGAACCCTCCTTCACATTACATTAACATGCTATATATTTTCAGGGACTTTTCTACCAGCTTGGCTTGCTTCCAGTATAAGAGCTGGGCTGGGAGAAACTATGGTTGGCAAAGCATGGGGTTCAGCTCTCCCCACCCATGTGTCGATTTTGAACTTAGACTTTCCCAAACCTTTTTTTATACATGAATGGGGCAGACATTAAGAACAACAACCATATCTACCCCATTACATCTAGTTTAGCTCTGGCTTTACATTGTGATATGTGATTTTCAGGCCAACAGACCTATAAAGTTTTGATAGTATTGTGTGCTAGATTTAGGGGCAAAGATGCTCTATCTGATTGGTTATCTGTCTTTTAATAAAACTTATTCTATTAATGTCTGATGAAAAATAGTGAGTGGCTCAGATACCCAGTCCACTTTACTACTTTTGTAGTCGGGGGTGAAGGTTGCTTACACTGTTTCCATTTTTGCTGTAATTTCATAGATTTCATAGATCATAGAGTTGGAAGGAGCCTACAAGGCTATCAAGTCCAACCCCCTGCTCAATGCAGGAAACTAGAGGAGGGGTCTCCCATCCAAGTAATAACCAGGCCTGACCCTGCTTAGCTTTCCACACTCAGACAAGCTGAGCCAGCATAAGCAAGATGCTCCTTTCTTAGTGTTGTAATTTGTTGCAACCAAATTTATTCTCTTGGTGCTTCCAGACATTAGTGGTACCTACACTTTGCTCTTCTGCTTCAGGCTGCAAGCAGAATAGCAACTCCATACTTATAGTTGGGTGGGTAGTCCTTTTTCCCCAGCACCAAAAGTGGGGATGGGGCAATTTGAGTTGGGATCATGGCATGGGGGGAAGGGGGTAAACACTCCCTCCTTTCTTGCTGCAGTCCTGATTGGGGAGTCTCTGCAGCTGTAGTTTAGGAAAAAAATAATAAACTGATGGAAAGGTAATACGATTTAGAAAGGAAAGGGTTAATGTGAGGGAGTTCATTCCTGAAGATTAGGGACAGACCAGATATTGGAAATTACTAGAGTAGCCTAGTCCTATCTGTTCCACCCTCCACAAAAAGCTATGGGGCAGCTGTGCTATAAAGTTGGGTTTTCTGATTTCTACCAAGAAACAGAAGGTATATGGAACAATCATGGAAGGACAACAATGACATCATGCAGATACCCCATAAAAAGTGAACAAAGTATGTGTATTTCAGTGTATTATGACGCACAAGTTAGTAAGATGAACATGAGGATATGCTGTTCCTGCTATCTTGGTCAAAATAAGAACATCTGCCTATGTATCAAATACTATCTTTGTGTGGACATAGGCTTCTGTGCAGATAGTTGATGTACATGCACATGTGGGTGCATGTTCACATGGCAGTGCTAATCTGGACTCAAGTTGTGGATACACACACACTTAGGAGATGCTATTTGTTCAAGGCTAGTTGCATGCAGAAAGGTCATTCTCTTATGCTCTGTGTTTTTAATAAATATGATTGGGGTGGGTATGGCAGGGGAGAGGATCAGCTAAGGGAAATATGGTACATGCCTGGCATTGCCTACCTTCTGTACTCCTCAGCAACTTGGCACAAGAGAAGCAGCTCTGCCCTGCAATACAGGTGAAACATGTCAAGCAGGAAGCCCAGTACCTGCTCGCAGTCGTTCTGTAGCGGGGCACTTAATGTTTCCAAGCAGCCAAAGCTATCTGAAAGGACCCCATTTCTCACTTCAACCATTACTTGTGGTATATCAGCAGTCTCCTTCCTCCCCACCCTACACTTGCTCCTCTTTTGGTATTCTTAGTGGAATCCTGTGTAAAGTGAGATCAGGCAAAACTGTGTGTCTGCTTTGAACATGATGAACTACACTCGCCCTCTTGGCTCCTCTGGGGTACTAAAGCTTGGGAAGCAAAGAGCTTTTTGCGCAGCTGCTAATTTGTATTACCTTGTTTTTGTTTCCAAAAACAAGAAAGTATACACAACTTTGTACATTATTTATTAGTCTGACTCATGATTAGACAATTATTTTCAATTCCAGCATAATTGTAACAATTTGAATATATATCTGGCATACACACTATTTGGTTTCTGTTTTATATTCTCTATCCTGAGATGCATTTGGTTCTGGTAACTTTCTATAGTTCAGAACTCCAGACATAGAAATAGAAGAAATAATGGGGAGAAATAGATTGCAGAAGACATCCCATGAGAACTGAACAGTATCATAGGCTCAGTGCATCTTAACACTTTGTGTACAGTCCCATTCTGCTAAAATTTTATGTGTTTGAATATAACTGGTCGCAAAACAGTTGATGCATAAGGAGATTAAATCTAAAATTTAGAGTACAGTGTTGTGCTGTATTCTTCCAAAGTACAAGCTGCGCCTGCACTGAGCTTGCTTCGGAAAATTCTTTAGCTGAGGTAAAGTGGGCGGGAGCCCCTCCCCCTTGTGCCTGCTCCTTAGCGCGGCTTCCGCCCATTCCCTCAGTTCCTCTTCGACCACCATTGCGACTGGTAGTTCTCGGAGGTTCTTCTCTTTGCGACTCGGCTGAGTAAATATATTCTTCATATTCTTAATTTTCCCTCATAAATTACTTCTTTTTTCCTCCTTTCTTCGACTATCTAATTTTTTTTTAAAAAAACACCTTTTGCTCTTCTCTTACCTCTTTTTTCTCTCAAAGGAGCAATGACTTTAAAAGCTTCTTTTAGGAAATGTGTCAGCTGTGGGGCTAAATTACCCCCAACCGATGGACATAAAGATGAGAAAAAGGAAAAAGAGACGCGACCTAAAAAGAAAACTAAAGGTCCAGCGTCTCTAAGTAAGCCCGTCATTCCAGCCCAATTGGCAGCAAGTGTCGAGGCTTCGGAATCGGCCACCCACATTGAGTACTCGGTCTCAAAGAAAAAAGACCCTTTGACACCGAAAACAGGTGAACCTGCACCCACAACTCCTCAGCATGCATCGGTGTCGATAGCACATGTGGGTTCGATCTCGGAGGGAGAGATCATGGGTTCCCCTGTTAAAGTGACAGAGTCACTCATTACAGCTCCACCCTCTAAAAGAGGCAGTGCGAGGTGTGGGGACAGATCTTCCAATTTTTTTAAAAAAATTTAAAATAAATTTTATTAAAAAAAATTTCAATCATACAACAAAATCAAAAGAAATACAACATAAACATCGTGCACCCCCCACCTCTTGGGACCAAGTTATATTTCCCCAAAAAACAAAAGGAAAATAGAAAATCAGATATTATTCTGTGTTCCAAAAATGTGACAAATCTTGACAAGGTTCGTTCCCTTTCCCCTTCACTAACACATAATCCAGAAATTTACCCCAAATGCTCACAAAAGTGTTTTTGTCCAATTGTCCCTTTTGGCATTTATCAAGTTAATTTATCATTTAAGATCTTCCAATTTTAAGTCTCTCCACCGCTACAGAAGTCGATCTCGATCGGACTCCTCATCTAGGCACTCGTTCTGATCTCAAGAAGTCTACTATCATCAGAGGCAATATAGTCATTCTACTCGGTATCGATCGCCACCTTGATATCAAGAATATTACAGATCTCCTCGCGGTCGAGAGGAGACAGAGCTCATTTGGCATCAATTTTTGGCATCAACGCCGAGAAGATTCCATCGACATCAAGCGAAGCACTCGACACCGAGGACTACCGTTTGACGTTGCCGTCGATATTGAAGCCCTATGGACATCGAGCATCCTCAGCATCGAAGTCCTATCAACGTTGAGCATCCTCCACACCGAAGCCCGGTCAACGTCGAGTGTCCTCGACATCGAGGAAGCCCAATTGATGCGAGATCACCACCGTTAAGTGCTGTGGCTGATGGCAAATCTCGGCATCAAGCTCAAAGATATTTGTTTGACACCGAACTGCCTCAGTGTCAAGATACAACATCTATAGCACATGAGACCAACCATTCAGGCTTCATCTAAGCATCTGCCTCCCATGCAACAAGACTCTTCTTCTGACATACCTTATCAGATATGGACTCAACCATCTCAAGGTTACCAGATTCCTCACCAGACCTCCAGGTGGAGACAAGAGGTCACTGTATTGCCAACAGAAGATCTTGGCACGTTTGCTGATCATATCTTAAGAATGACAGCATCCTTAGGAATAGAAACCATTATTGAATTACCCGAGATTGATGATCCAGTTTACAACTTGTTGCAATCAACTCAAACATCTCCAGCTTTAGTCCCCTACTTGCCAGTATAATTAAATACTGTCAGAAACACATGGAAAACCCCAATTCCACCTACGGGAAAACGATTAGAGTCACTCTACAGTGTGCGCCATGAGGATGCAGAATTTCTATTTTCACACCCTGCTCCTAATTCTATTATTGTTCAATCGGCACAATCCACTACTGGCAACTATGCCAGTAGACCAGGAAGGAAAGAAACTGGATGCATGTGGCATGCATGTTTACTCTTCAAGCTCCCTAGGATAGGGTTTTCTTCATTAAATGTACTCATGATGTAGCTGTTTTTAAAGGGTAAATACCTTCCATTCTTAGATTTCATAGATCATAGAGTTGGAAGGAGCCTACAAGGTTATCGAGTCCAACCCCCTGCTCAATGCAGGAAACTAGAGGAGGGGTCTCCTATCCAAGTAATAACCAGGCCTGACCCTGCTTAGCTTTCCACACTCAAGACAAGCTGAGCCAGCGTGAGCCAGAGGCCTGTATTCTTGGGCAAGGTGCTGAAGTATGTGGTGATGGACCAGATCCAGCTTCATTGGATGTCAGCTGATTTTCTGAATCCATTTCAATTGGGGTTTAGACCCTGAAACAGTCTTGGTTGCCCTTTGGGACAATTTGTGCTGGGACAGTGATAGGGAGAGTGCAACTCTGTTGATTCTCCTAGCGTTCAGTACCATCAACCATGGTATTCAGTGGTTCTGCTCTTTCTAGAACAGTTTTTTTTCCAGAAGGTGGTGCAGTGGGAGAATTGCTGCTTGACTCCATGGGATTTTCACTTTGGCATCTTGCACGGTCCCATGCAATTCAACATTGGTATGCATATATTGTCATCAGCATGCAGATGATATGCAGCTCTATTTCTCCTTTTCAGATCCAGGTGTAGCAGTGGGAGTGCTGAACCAGTGCCTGTCTGTGGTAATGGACTGGATGATAGCTAACAAACTGAGGTTCAGTTGTGATGGGACAGATGCACTATTAGTGGATGGTTCCTCAGAAAGGATGGGGAATTCAGCACTCCCCATGAAAAATCAGATTCATAGCTTGTAAATCCATCAGTGTTGCTAGAGGCTCAAATGGCCTCTGTGGTACAGAGCACCTTTTACCAGCTTTGGCTTGTATCTCAGTCACCACCCTCTCTGCAGGTGGATAATCTGTCTGCAGTGGATCCATGCTCTGGCAACCTCCCATTTGAATTACTGTAATGCATTGTATATGGAGCTGCCTTTGAAGATAGTCCAGAAACTTTAGCTAGTGCAAAATATAGTTGCAAAGGTTTTAACCAGGGTCAAATATGAACATATTGCACTGGTCCTGTCTTGCCTTCACTGGCTCCCAATTTGTTTCTGAGCTCAATTCAGAGTGGCGGTTTTGAGCTATAAAGCTCTACATGGCTTTAGACCATGGTACCTTATGGAACGCCTCTTTCCATATGTACCTATCCGTGCCCTTAGGTCATCTTTGGAAGCTCTCCTTCATGTGCCCTCTCAATCAGAAGTTTGGAGGGTGGCCCTAAGAGAGAAGACTTTCTCAATGGTAGCTCTCCCCCCAACCCCTGCTTTGGAATGCTCTCCCTAGGGAAACCCACACAGCACCTGTTACTGTCTTTTCAGCACCAGGGCAAGACCTTTCTGTTCTCCTAAGCTTTTTAAGATGCTCCATTTTAATCTCTGTAGTTCAGGGCTACATTAGCCAGCATGGCTAATGGCAAGGGATTCTGGGAGCTGTAGTCCAGCAACATCTGGGGACCCAAGGTTGGAGAGCCCTGCTATAGTTTGATTTTAACTGTTTTGGCTTTTGTGGTTTTTATGGTTTTTGGGGGGGGGGGTTAAATTCATTATTATATTTATATGCCACCTTTTTTCCTCTTTCAAAGAACCAAGTTAGCTTATATGGTGCTCCTCCTCTCCATTTTATTCTCACAACAATCCTGCAAGGTAGGTTAGGCTGAGAGTCAGAACTGGCCAAAAGTCACCCAGTGAGTTTCATGGCTGAATAGGGACTAGAATCCGGATCTCCTGAATCCCAGTCCAACACTCAACCACTACACCACACTGGCTCTCTTTTTTATGGTATTGCGCTGGTAACTGTTGTCTGGAACTTTTATCCATGCTGTGTTTTAATTGCTTGCGGATTTTATTCTAGTATTGTGTTTTAATCTGTACAACAGCTACAGAGACTTTTGTCTGTGAGGCATTTAAGAAATAAAATAATCATAATGGAACATTTCAGTATGTGGATGTTCTAGGTTTCCTTCATTTAATATTAATCCTGGGTTATTTTATGACTAAGTGCTCAGATTTTTCCCTCCCACTTCCATTCATGGTCACATGAGAATATGTAGTTCTTTTGAGAAAGTTCTTATCAAAGTCTCTTTATTTACAGTTGGAAATAAGCAACCTGAGTTTCTGTACTTTGTGAAACAAAAACTCTGGCTAACTAAAGTGCTGCAAAGCTAGATTTTTTAAATTTATTTTTTTAAAAGACTTCTTTGTGGCAGTCCAGTGCATAGAGCAGTTGAGACCTTCAAATGGAAGGTCATATGACTGACACATTTGTCCCCTAAAGAGAGGGCATACAATTCTTTCTTTAGTACTCTGTATTTTTAAACTGACTGAATGTAAGTCTTAGCCAGAAGTAAGATGAGCTGTGACTACCCAACAGAAATAGCTCTATCATCTCATCCTGGAATGTATAAGCTCTTAACAACAAAATGCTAAGAAAAAATAACTTGCTTCGTTTTATGCTGGATTTTGTTAAATTGTTTACAATGCACCAGAAAATGATGTGCATATATATAGCTGTGCACAAAATAGTGTGTGCCTGATGTTCTTGCTTCAAGCATTTGGAGTTATTTGCTGAGTACTTTATAGTGCGCTTTTCTCTAAATGGGGTAAACTCTGGTCTGGATTGTGCAGGATAATTTGTGGCTGTTTGGAGGGTGCTTGACTGACTAGTGGACTTTATTAGATTACATAGGATCTTTCAAATTAGCCCCATACATTATAACAAAATTTCTACAAGGGAATCCCTTCTGTATAGGACATAGCATGCAACTTGCAACAAAATGCATGTGTGGGTTTGTCTCACTTAAATCAATGTGCAGCATGCATGGTAATTCCTACATGGGCAACTTGAAAACGCTTTCAGATTATTCTTTGTTAGCTATTGGAATTTCATTGCTACATCAAAGAATTTACCTATAATTCCAGGGAGCAATTAATTTACAGTCTGTATCCAAATAAGCAGTCTCTAGATTAGTTTCTAATCCAACTTCCTTTGCTAAGAAAGGAAATAAACATGACATACAACTGCAGACTTGTTTGTTCTGTAGCCTTGCCTGCCAGAGAAAACTAGCTTTTTAAAGGAAAGAAAGATTATATCTCATATGAAATCGAAAACAAAATATATGGACAAATTAATTTACTATCTTCCTTTGAATCAAGGAACTACATTGTTGGGGAACTTGGGCAGGAGGGTGCTGGCATTCATGTCCTGCTTGTGGGTTTCCTGTGAGCAGCTGGTTGGCCAATGTGTGAACAGATTGCTGGACTAGATGGACCGTTGGTCTAAGCCAGCATGGCTCTTCTTATGATGAAACTTCAAGCCACATTTGGCAAACAACGTTTAAGCAAAACAGAGAAGTAGCTGGTTGAAAGTAATCATGTGTTCTTCTTTGTGGTCTCTGTGCATCACACATATGGGTTCTGTGCCTGCACAGAGCACCATTCAGGATACTTCTGTAGCTGAGGAGTTTTGGGTGGGGAATCCTCCCTCACTGTCCCAGTGCTCATGTCCCTAGCAGGTTCTCTCCAACACACATGTGTGTGCGTGCACACAGTATAATTCTAGTGAGCCAGTTCCTGGTTCTGTTGCATTCTGACATGATCAAGAAAAGGAACCCAGGACAGGGTTGTGCAGATAGGAGTAGTCTTGATTAGTAATGGCTCCCATTCATTTCTGTAGGACTAAATAAATGAGCTGCAGCCTGAATAGTTGAGAGGGGCAAAATCTGCTGTTGTCCTCAGACAATGGGGCTACCAGTGACAGAGATCCAAGTGGTGCCCTTACTTGTACTTTCTGCCATGTACATTAATGGTTGCTTTTTACTTACCGTAAGTGTGGAAAAGAAGTGCTGCACGGGGAGATCAGTGTTGTAGTAGGTATACTGATACTGCTCCTGTGCACTGGATGTCTCAGCTTCCGTCAGCAGGGACCCCATGGGGGAGGGTGTTACACTGTTGCTGTGCGTAGCCCGTGGTTGGCTTAAATATTGTCTGCCTAAGCCTGAAAACGAAACATCTGTTTATTCCAGAAAAATATGGATCTTAAATGAAAGCAGTCCCTCTTATGTAGAATAATGCCCTTGGTATCAAAATATTTAGAACACGACAACAGCTTTTCATGGTAGTGCTTCTGTTTGAACTTGGATGTATAAAAAAGTGTTAGCTTCTTACCACTTTATCTTATTGCATGCTGAAGAACTTAAAAATGGAATCCTAGAGAAGGTTGATGTTAGAACAAGTATCATTAAGTAGAAAAATGTCCAGGTGATGGGAAATGTAAAGAGATAGTGCTAGCTTTTCCCCCTAGTGTGTCTTTAACATTATGACCATTGAATTTGTCAAGTGAAACAGAAAAGTAGACTTTGCATATCAATTGAACTGATAGCTTGCTTTCAAAAAGATAAGTAGTGTTGGCTGAAAAATAATGATGCCAATTTATCTTTCCTTGTCCTAAGCATTGTAGTATGTATCACAGTTTTCTTCTGAAGAAAGTAAGCAATGCCATACTCATTTAGCACTACATTTCTGGCTGTTGTGGCATTTGTATTTATTTAGTTTGAATTACCAAGTTGTATCGGTAAAGTAACGTAAGTCTACAATATGAATGGCTGTTTGCAATAGGTATCTGTTCTAGTCTACCTATTTCATTAACACTCTTATGTCTTGCTATTAATGAGTAATGATTTCTGGATACTTCTCTGCTGCAAATACACATTATGTGAACATGATGGTACTAAACCAAGGGGTAGGCAACCTGGCTTCCCCGTACACCTTTCTTGATGCCCACCAAGGTGCCCTACTTCTCCCCCCCCCTTAGTTAATTAACAAATGTTCTTAGTGGCAGCTGGGAATGAGTTGGCTGGCAGAGGGGGTGGGAGAAAAACAGTTGTTTTCCATGAAATAGGTTTGTGTTGGTGTTGAAAACTATGGGTTCAAAGGGGTTGCTTAGTGTGTTGAGGCCCTTTGTGACTAGCTACACCTCCCATGGCTGCCATTTTGTAAATCAGAAGATTAGTGCAGTCTTCCAAATTAGTTTAGTGCAGTTTTGTAAATTAGCCTCCAAAAGTTATTAGCCTGATTCCCCCCCCCCCTACTTTTTACTCATAAGATGGTCTTTTGGAGAATGGGCAGAGCGCTCCATGCTTCCTTTGCCAGACCATCTTAGAGTAAAAAGCAGTCTTGTAAAATATTTTGCAGGGTAGAAATGTATCAGAATGGCAGAGAAGGCATGGAACACCCTCTGACTCCTCTGCCACCTTGGTTGGTTTTTATGCTAAGCACTCAAGAACAGCATTGCCTCCTGCCTTTCAGTATTTAAGTGCAGTGGGCTAGTGGTGAAGGCATGCATCTCTGCCTTTTCACCACCAACACACTGTGTTTCTATGCTATATGTGCAGGAGGTGAACCCTGTCCTATGCATCCACCATAGAAATGAAGCAGGCTGGTAGTGGTGGCAGGATTTCTCCATCCCTCTGCCACCAGTCCACTGTGTTTCTATGCTGGACATGTAGGAAAGAGCATTGTGTACTGCATGTCCAGCACAGAAATACAGTGGGCTGGCAGAGGAGGGACAGAGCAGGCCATGGCCAGTATCCAGTACTGCTGCTGAGCCTCTGCTCTTTCTCTTGCGCCTGTGGAACCCACCATGAGTGCAACTAGTGGAAGCTAGTGCTTCCTAAAAGAACCCTGGATATGAGCCAAAATGCTTGTTTCTGGAACATTATAGGTCACTGGAACGCCCTTCTGCAAGCTCCGCTGACCTTCTCTGTTCCGGAAACTAGCGTTTTGTCATGTTTCAGATTGTTTTCGGAACCACTAGGCTCCTGTTGTACTAGTGGTGGGTCCTGCTAGCACATGGTCAGCATTGGATACTGGCCATTATCTCCTCTGCCAGTCCACTGCATTTCCATGGTTGATGCAGAGGAAGGGGCTTCACTTCCTCCATAGCCAGCATGGAAACCAAGCAAACTACAGATAAGCATGTGGGAGTATATTACACACTGCAGGTCAGTCTGAAGAGGTGAATAATCCCTGCCTAGATCAGGTTACCAAACTTTCAAAGAGAGGATAGACATAGTAGTGATTGGAGACTTCAGGTACTCTGATATTTGTTGAAAAATCAAACTCTTCTAAGAATGAAAGGTCTAATAAATTCCTGATTTACTTTGCTGACAATTCTATTTTCCAGAAAGTGGAAGGAGAGACAAGGTGACCAGCTGTTCTAGACCTGATCCTCACTAACAAGGAAGAACTGTGTGATGAGGGGAAAGCAGGGGAAATCTTAATGGAAGTGACAGTGTCATCTCACCCTGGACTTTAGGAAAGTTGATCCTAAAAGTGGGATCCCATGATTAGAAATACTCAAGGAGAAGGGAGTTCAAGATGGGTGGGAGATATTTAAAAGCAAAATATTGATGGCACAATCAGAAACCAGTACAATAAGCAAGAAAAACTGGAAGATAGCTAAAGAAACGGGAATGGCGGTGTAAGCAGCTTTCTGATGAGCTCAGATTTAAAAGGGACAAAATGCCTCATGATATCCTGATTAGCAAACTGGCTAAAAGTGCACCAGATGGAACAACTATCAGGTGGATCTACAGTTTGTTATAGAATCGGAATCAAAGACTGCTTATCAATGGTGCCTTCTCAAACTGGGGAGAGGTAACAAGTGGGGTACCACCAGGCTCAGTCTTGGGCCCAGTGCTCTTCAACATTTTTATTAATGACTTGGATGAAGAGGTGCAGGGTATGCTTATCAGATTTGGAAATGACACAAAATTGGGTGGAATAGCTAATACCCTGGAAGCCAGAAACAAAATTCAAAGTGATCTCGATAGGCTGGTGCACTGGGCTGAAAACAACAGAATGAAATTTAATAGGGATAAATGCCAAATTCTGCACCTAGGAAAAAAGAAACCAAATGTACAGTTACATGATGGGGGATACTTGGCTCAACAGTACTTCAAGTGAGAACGAACTTGGAATTGTTGTAGATCACAAGCTGAATATGAGCCAGCAATGTGATGTGGCTGCAAAAAAGGAAAATACTATTTTGGGCTGCATTGAAAGAAGTATGCCTTCCAAATCGCGTGAAGTACTAGTTCCCCTCTCCTCAGCGCTGGTGAGGCCTCATCTTGAGTATTGCATCCAGTGCTGGGCACCACACTTTAAGAAGGATGCAAACAAACTGGAAAGGGTTCAGAGGAGGGCAGCAAGGATGATTAGGGAACTGGAAACAAAGCCCTATGAGGAGAGACTGAAAGAACTGGGCATGTTTAGCCTTCAAAAGAGGAGACTGAGGGGAGATATGATCGCATTCTTCCAGTACTTGAAGGGTTGTCACAAAGAGGAGGGCCAGGATCTCTTCTCGATCATCCCAGTTTGCAGGACACGGAATAATGGGCTCAAGTTACAGGAAGTCAGATTCCACCTGGTCATCAGGAAAATCTTCCTGACTTTTAGAGCAGTAGGACAACGGAACCAATTACCTAGGGAGGTAGTGGGCGCTCCCACACTGGAAGGCATTCAAGGTGAGGCTGAACAGCCCTCTCTCTGTCAGGGATGCTTTAACTTGGATTCCTGCACTGAGCAGGGGGTTGGACTGATGGCCTTATAGGCCCCTTCCAACTCTACTGTTCTATGATTCTGTGTACAGCAAATGGAAGGAGGAGCAATCCACCAAGGAGGAGTATAAATGCATAGCCAAACCTTGTAAAGACAGTGTTAGGAGGGCTAAAGCTCACAATTAGCATAGCAATCAAAATTATTAACCATATGTTAAGTGGGCCAATGGACTTTTTTTTACCCCAAGGGCAATAAAGGAAGAAGCATTCCATTTTTGAAAGCTGAAAGACTTGGGCCATGCCTTCAGGAGAGTTCCCTTGCCATTACAGTGCTTTAGCACACAAGCAAATGTGCTGACAAAAGTACTTGAAAAAGGTACTCCGTTATGCAGAATTTTGTATGTGAAATACCTGGAGAAGGAGAGAACAGTCTACACCAGCCTTTTCCAACCTGGTGTCTTCCAGATGTTTTGGACAACACCCAGCATTCCTAACCCATTAGATATGCTGGGCAGGACTGATGGGAGTTTAAGTCCAGAAAATCTGGAGGTCACCAGGTTGGGGGAGGCTGACATAATGGCTCTGAAAATCATTCCACACTTTCCAAAATCAGCTGTACAGACAGGATGAGCTAGAGCTGTACATGAATGCCCTGTGACTGACTAAGATTCAGGTGCTGACTCAGCAGCCATTCCTTGAAAACAAACACACCAGGAGCCTGTTTTTAGATACAGACCCTCCTGTTCATATTTGATTAGGATATGTTTCTGCACCTTTTAAAAAGGAGTAGCAGACTGACTGTAGTCCAAGCATATTTCTGTAGCCTAAACTAATAACTTGCTTCGGTTGTAGTCAACCATCACAATGTAAAAGGGAAGGAGACTTTAATTTTGCTTTTTTGATCATATTTGTTTTGTGGGACCTCTATAGCTACAGATCCAATCTCTAATCCATGTAAAAGCTTAGATCCAAACTTGGACAAAGATGGCAAATGTGAGAAGAATTGGTTATACCCCCTACAGGTTCTAAAATGGATTCTAAAAATGTTAATGGTGCTAACTGCAAACATAGGGTAACCCTTGGGGGCTCAAAATGCTGCAAGAGGGGAGGAACGAGTATGACGAATGAGTGTGTATATTCCTAATGTTCTCTCTGCCGTCACACTGATGGGATCTGTACCTTTATGGAGCCAGGGGTGGGCAAACTTCTGGGCCTGGTGTCATTTCTGGTATTGAAATTATGTGGTGGTTGGCCCCAGAGCCTTCACAGGGAAGGCACCACCTACCAGCTAGCAAGGGCAGCTTCCAGCCTGGATGACAACTCCAGCCTCAGCCTCCAAAGTGGTCCAAAAGACAAAGAACTAGCCACAATCACTTGTGGTAGCATCCACCACAATCTCCACCACTTGTGCTTCTGTTGCAAAGGCAACAGATGTGATAAGCCCCAAAGTAAGGCCAGATGTCACTTGAGACCTCTAATGTGTGTAGCTTGCCAAACTGAATGGCTTGCCAAGGAGGAGACATCTCTGTTCCTTCCCCCGTGTCTCTTGGCAAAGATCATACCACAGGGCAACCAAGGCAGTTTCTGTTCCAAAAGCAGGCCTAAAGCCCAACTGAACTGCATCTAGAAAATTTGTTTCATCCAGGAGTGATTGGAGTTGGCTGGCTACTATTCACTTGAGCAGCTTGCCTAAGAAGGGAAGGCTGGCCACCAGCCTGTAATTGTTGAGGTCTTCAGATCCAGACGACATTTCTTTAGGAGCACTCGGGTTATTGCTTCTTTTAAAGAAGCTTGGGACCACTTCCTTTCTCAAGGAGGCATTTATACCCAGCTGGACATACCTTCCCTGCTAGATTTAGTAAGCCGAAAAGGGCCAGGGCCAAGTATATAAATAGTCACTCGGACTCAACCATGCACCTTGTCCACATCTTCAGGTTCCAACAACTGAATCATCTAACAAAACTGGACCTGACAGTACTTTGGACATTTCCACTAACAACAGTGTATTGCTTGCGGTCCAAGTAATTTTAGATTATAAGGGGTGGTGCTGTACATTAAATGACGATGTCTTGAAAAGCATCCTATCTGGCTTCTGCATCACTACCACTGTTGAATCATGCTCCTGTCTCCTAGTAAACATTAACCCTGTTTGTATAAATTAATGTGGTGATGGCTAAAAATGTGAATCTTAAAATATGCCTGCCCAGGAAGATATACTGTGTGAAACTAATCTTTTCATAGAAAATCTAAAAAATACTGTATCCCTTAATGGAAGCCATAATTTGTAACAGACATTTAGAACATTTTGTGCTCTATGATCGAATTGATCGAAATATTTTTTTAATCTTGGTAAAAGCATTCCATTGGATGCAGGACTTAAAAACCACTCATGAGTTTGCATGCTTTTTGCAACCCAGTTGTGGTTGGAGGGGGGAGTGCAAGATGTATTTAATGGTCCTGCACAGCTGCCTAAGGCAAAGCATGGCATAGCTATTTGAAAATAAAGTTACTTGGCTGTAATGTCATCCAGTCTTCTGGAAAGAGCTAAATATTACCTGGTTGGTTTTGCCGAAAAATTTAACTACGGTACCTCCTTCCTATATTGATTAAATGTCAGCCAAGCTGCTTGCATTGGCAAGAAATAATTCAAATAATTCTATAACAAATGGTGCATTACTTATGATAGCATAGTTGCTTTAAATTCCAATATTGGTTACTTTTCTTAATTGTACCTGAAGTTTAATTTAGCTTCTAATTGAAAAAGTGCACTTGCTTTTAAGAGAGAGAACCTTATGCCATAGTTTGTGAATTTTAAATGCTAAATCTACTATATAAATGTGAATGTTTGTACGTACGTGGGTCCGTGTGGCGGGTTTGCGTCGCATTGGCTCCTACTCGGTTGGATGGATCCACCCCAAACTTGGCACGCATACTCCCCATCACCAAAGGACAAAGACTGGCAGGTTAAAATCTCCAAAAAACCCTTGCCGCGCCGGTACGGCCCAAAATAGATGAGAGCCAATGATGTCGCTTGGAATGTTTGCAGGGGCCACTCAGGAGCGGTTATGCAAATAGCTCCAATGGCATTTAGAATGTTGGTATGCAGTGCCACCACAGGAGCCCAGTCAGCAGCAGATATGCAAATCTCTCCTACGTCCAAACAGAATGTTCATATGAACCGCAGCTGGGGACAACACGGGGGTGGGGGTGGGGGGATTTCGAAGAAACAGTGCCTATAGGAAAATGATGATCCGGGCAACGCCATTGTGTAGTCCTGGGGGGGCACACAGGGATTTCATTGTGTGGTCCTGCAGGGGGGTGCAGGGAATTCATTGTTGTGTGGTCCCGGGGAGGGGGGAAGCAGGGATTTGATTGCGTAGTCCCGGGGGGGGGAGCAGGGATTTCATTGTGTGGTCCCGGGGACGACGACGACAGGGAATTCATTGTTGCATAGTCCCAGGGGGGAGGGGAAGCAGGGATTTGATTGCGTAGTCCCGGGGACAGACAGACAGACACACACACACACACACACACAGGGATTTCATTGTGTGCTCCTGGGGGGGGGGCAGGGATTTCATTGTTGCATAGTCCCGGCGGGGGGAAGCAGGGATTTCATTGTGTAGTACCGGGGGGGGGGCACAGGGAATTCATTGTTGTGCAGTCCTGGGGGAGGGGGGAAGCAAGGATTTGATTGCATAGTCCCGGTGGGGGAGCAGGGATTTCATTGTGTGGTCCCGGGGGGGGGGATTCATTGTTGCATAGTCCCAGGGAGGAGGGGAAGCAGGGATTTGATTGCGTAGTCCCGGGGACACACACAGGGATTTCATTGTGTGGTCCTGGGGGGGGGGGGGGGGAGACAGGGATTTCATTGTTGCATAGTCCCGGGGGTGGGGGAGGGAAGCAGGGATTTCATTGTGTAGTACCTGGAGGGGGCACAGGGAATACATTGTTGTGCAGTCCCAGGGGAGGGGGGAAGCAGGGATTTGAATGCATAGTCCCGGGGGGGGGGAGGCACAGGGATTTCATTGTGTGGTCCTGGGGGGGTGGGACAGGGATTTCATTGTTGCATAGTCCCGGGGGGGAGGGAAGCAGGGATTTCATTGTGTAGTCATGGGGGGAGGCAGGAATTTCATTGTGCAGTCCTGGGGGGTGGGGGTGGAAACAGGGATTTCACAGCGGACAGCTACCTTAAGGAATTTCGAACAAATAGTGCCTATAGGAAAATGACGACCCGTGCAACGCTGGGTTAAAAAAAGCTAGTATACCTATATTATTAAATGCAACTTTCACTCTCTAATTATAGATATGTTCTTGGCTAACTGGAAATCCTTCCTCACCCAATCAGAGGCTTGTTCCAGTGTTTTTAAAGGGGGAACTCCCATATGTGATTTGGCTTGTTCTGATTTGTAGTGTTGGCAACTATTGAACTACATGATACATTTTGAGCCTCTGGTTTTAGTAACTTATAACAGTGTCCCATTTTCACACATTTCCTGTAATAGTGCTTTTTCAGATGGGGGGGGGTTCTCTCTGCATGGAGAAAGGAACTTGCCAAGGTTTGTAGGAGCTGGCTCAACACACAGAGGACAGAGACGTGTAGGCCAGTACATATGAGGATACTTGGGGCAGGGCCAGTGTACACGGCCCGTACCTCTTAGACATGTTACTGTATACAATCCAGGCATAACACCTGAAGGGGTTTGTAAGTATCATTTAAACTGTTCTGTGAATAAGTGTATCATATGTATGCAAGAAAGAAAACGTTGGTTAGAGGATAAGAGGGTTGAGTCAATTGCATTAATTTAAACTAAATAACAAAAACCATGTTTAGTCAGAGACCTTATTGATGTTTGCTTAAATCAGCCTTTTCTCAGTACACTTGAGTTGATTCATTGGTACAGACTTGCAGGTAATGTGGTCTTTCAGAGATTCTTCATTTTTGTCCTGCACCTTCTGTTCGCTTCAAAGGAGAATGTCTATCAAAATATCTGAAGTTAAGAGACATTGCATCAGTGTTCTGAACTTGTCAGTTGAGAGAAGAGAGAACTGGCCGAATAAAAATATATGCCTTTTTTGTGGCGTGCTTTTGCACCATTTGACTTAAATATCTGGATGCAAAAACACAAAGGAGAGCTACACATATTTAAGGACTTGAATAGAAAGAGTGTGGGAGGACAGTTACTCTCCTTGAACATAAACATCAACAATAACAATAAAAAAAACCCAGCTGATTTTAAGTGATGGAATTAACAAATCTATACAGGACAAAATGAGATTTGGGACACTGTGTAAATGAGGTCTGGGCTGCAAAGCAATGAATATAGAGCCATGTAATCCAAATATATGCAAAACTAGTGTTATTTTGAAATGACACAGTATTCACAGCCCTGGTGAGCAAAATTATTAGTTGATGTTGCAGGTTATTCTAACTTTTGCTAAGATTAAGTTTGGGCGTTTGAGGTGTGTTGCAATTATGTGTTTGTAGTTGAACATTTCTATTTGCTACATTTCAGTACTCATAATATTACTTTTCAGAATGCAAGTTCACATAAGACTACAAAATGAATATAAACAAAGAATTAAATAGCTTGCTGTTTTTAGTTTTGTGATATGTCAACAGAAGAATATATTTCACAACTTAGGGTGCAATCCACTTGGGATGTCCAGAACCCTCTGAACACAGAGGATTACGAGCATCCTATAGAGGGTGGGAGGGGAGTGCAAAGGCGAAAGTCGCCTCCGTGCGCCTCCCACCCTGCAACTCAGTTAGACAGCCGATTTCAGCCATCTAGCTGAGGTACTTTGAAACGGGAGGGAAGGAGGCTGAGACGTTGCCAAGATATACCGTATCTTGGTGCCTGGATCCTCCCCTCCCTGTCCCCGGGAATGTTGCCTAAGCCACATCTCTGAAGTCGCTCTTGCAACCTCGGAGACGCAGCCAGCATGATTCTCTCCTCTGGGGAGGGTGCTCTGAGCGCAAAGACCCAGCTACAAAGTTGGAGCAATTTTCCAACCTCGTAGCTGGGTCTCCAGAAAACCCTATAGCTGTCTAGATGCTGTCTAGTAGCCATAGGATTGCGCTGTTCGTTGTGTTGAAATTGTGTGCAATCAAGTTTTAGCAAATGACAGTGGCTTATAAATCCCAAATGGAAAACAGTATGCATGTGCATGGATAGGAGAAGATGTGTCTGTAGATTTCCCTGGGAGAAATGTTATCTAAATTATTTTCCCTAATGAACCTTCAATATCTGCGTAAAAACTTGAAATTAGCCACGCTTATCATGTAAGAATTGCCCTGTGCCAATCCCCATTTTCTTTTCTTTTTTTGGTTTTTGAGCTATTTGCACTCAAATGAGATCCAGATAGACTGCCCCATGTTCACCTTCCCCAACACATCCCTGTTTCATTCAGGGCTGGTCATAAAGTTTTCCCTCCCCCCCCCCCTTTAGTTTACCTGTGGGTATAAGTGTAGAAGACCGACTGCCCCTCATGCAGCTCTGTTTAATACAGTTCTTTGTTATCGAAAGCATTGCGCAGGAGAGAGAGCATCCTCCACTACTACTATGCCAGCTTACCACAGCTTAGTGCTATTTAGAGCTGTGTATACTGGTTTCGTCCCTGTGTTGAGAAGAGCAGTGTTTTGAATTTAGAACCCACACAAAAAAGGGAATGTCACGTGTGGGTGTCTTGGGTGAGTAGAGCAGTATCAGGGTGTTTCTATTATTCAAATGTTACTCTATTTCGTATACCACTTAGAATCTGTTAAGTTCTTTGCAGCATTGCTAGTATTGTAAGCTGCTATTCTAATAGTTTATTTTATTTGTGCAGGCAGAGGGAGAAGATAGCCTTAAAAAGATGCAGTTGATGGAACTTGCAATTCTCAATGGCACCTACAGAGACGCCAATATCAAATCACGTAAGTAATACGGGAACTGTGGGGCCTTCACATGTGAGGATGCGTATAGTCCTTGTTTGTATACACCAGATGGAGTAGACAAAAATAACCTATATTTTTTATGTAGCCCATTGACACCCTGATTGATCTTGACATTTTGCGACCCTTTCAATTATCTTGATGCCCACACAGAGTACATCCTGTAGATGTGCTTCTCATGTCCTATCTTACTTTCCAGAGCATGCACACTCCCAGTTCATAGTTCTGCTTAGCTGGTGTGTTATTGTGACATTGGTCTATTTTATAATGTCATGGCATCATGCAAGGTGAGTGATTCCTGCTGTTGAAAAGAGAGGAATTGCACACGCTTTCTGTGCATATCTTCTCTCTTCTTAACTAAGGGTCCCTTTAAACCTTTCCCTAGCTGTGTTAGAGCCTCTTTTCTTTGAGTGACTTCTGTGTGGCTGAGGTAACTTCTAGAGGACCTGGCCACTGCATGGGTCCTCCATGAAATCAGCACCTACAGGAAAGGGAAGCCCCTCACAATCGGCTGCCACCTGTTACCATTTTTTAATGTTGAAGATGCTCAAACTGTAGATAGTATATTCTCTGCAATGTTTTGCTGTCTTCCCATTCTGCCCCCCCCTCCCCCATTTGTCAGGAGGGAATTCAGAGATCAGTCATATGATGAACTTTTTTGCAAAGTTCTTAGTTTCATTCAGCATGTTTTCACAAACTGCATGTATTCAGGGTTATCTTAAAACTAAATGTCTTGCACTTACTAATTGGGTTAGATTTTAGTCATGTTTGAAACATCATTAACAGGCAAATCATTACACTTTGGGGGTAAGAGTAGTCAGCCTAATCACTAATTGATATAGGCAATACTTTTTCTTGTCAGTGCCTTTTCTTATTTAATAAGCCACAATCTTGGGTAACAAACCCAATAGAGACATAATGCAACCAAATTGGCTCATTTTTATCAGCATTAGTACATAGATGGTCTAGAGAAATAAGGTTCTTCCTCGTGGTCTCTGTGCATCACACATATGGGCTCTGTGTCTACACGGAGCCTATTTCAGGAAGGCTCTAAAGCTGAGGATTTTAGGCAGGAACCCCTCCCCCACCGCCCTACAGCGCATGCTACGGTTCCCGCCTGCTTCTTCAGTTCCTCTTTGACCACTTTTGTGGGTGCTTCGGGGTGCGTTCTCTGTGTGTTTTTTTTACTGTAGCACTGAGGTCTAATCAACAAATTTTCTTTTATTCTTCTCAAGTATTTCCTCCTTTCGCCTTTTCAGTTTACTTTGTTTTGTTTTTTCTCTTCACCTCCTTCGGTGAAAATCTCTGTGGAACAGATGGCCTCCAAGGCCCTGTTTCGCAAATGTGTCCGTTGTGGCAGCAAACTGCCCCCCACGGACAGCCACTTCCTGTGCCTATTTTGTCTCTGTGAGGGGCACAAAGTCGACACCTGCTCCCACTGCCAGTCCTTTACCAAACAGGCCAGGAGGAACCGCACCGATCGTCTCAGGGCGGTTCTGTGGCAGAAGGCATTGCAGGCCGTTGATCAACTGGCTCCAATGGTGACTTCCTCTTCTTCCCCCCCGCAAGTGGTGACAACGTCTCCTCTGGGTCAGACCCTGGTGACAGGGAGAGATCTTTCGACTGGGCAGATCTGTCGATCCTGACAGCCAAAAAACTGGCCAAAGAGACCCGATTTGGCTCGGACTGGAAGAGGAAGGAGGAGCTAAAACGCTCGTCGACTCCGAGAGAGGAAGTCTTCACCTCCCCATAAAAGTCAGACGCCGACCGCCTCTCCCTCGAAAGCGATTGTCTCAGTACCGATCTCTTTGGTATCGGAGGGAGAAATTCGGGACTCTTGAACAACATCGGGTCCGATCGCCATCTTCTCGATCCTGATCTCAACTGCAGCAAGAAGTCCAGCCATCTCCGTGTGCCCATCGGCTGGAGGATCGACAGAGGGAGAGGAGCCTAAGTCTCCACCACTACTGCTACCGGTCATGGTCTCTGCTCTCGGATTGGGAGGGCAGATCGGAATGGTCGCTTCCACCTCGACCCTGGATACTACTGGCAAGACTGGCAACTCCATGCACCTCAGGATCCTTATTATGACCCTCGCGCCTACATGCCGCCCTGCTTCCACCAGGAGCCATCAGCATCTCTTGCCAGGGCACCCAGCCCACAACAATTGCTGCCCCCTCCACCTCCGAGAGACGAATGGTCAGCTCATCACCAACCAACTTCCTCGGATCTCCAACCATCATCGGCTTCGGTACCGACGCATGACACACCGTCTACGTCTGCTCCTCCCTCAGCGAAGGACCTTCTTGAAGCCGCTCGGTCCTCTATGGCTTCCTCTCCTGAAGACTACTACTCAAGAGTCGTCTTCCATATCCTCCCTTGTGCCTTCCATCTCCTTTCAAGACGCGATGATTGGCTCTAAAGACCCTGACTCGCCATCAGAGGATGTGGGACACTTCTCTGAACAAGTCTATCAGATGGTGCAATCACTGGGGATTGCAGCCTAACAACAAGAGGAAAGGATACGGGACCCAGTGTTCAACACCATATTCACAGAGGAGGTGGCGCCGATCATGATCCCCTTCCTTCTGACTCTTCTCTACACCATGAAGGTGGCATGGAAGGCTCCCTCCGCAACTCCTCCGACATCCAAACAGCTTGAGCCGGATTCCATCATCGTGGAGTCCACTCAAGGCTGCTCCAGACGCCAATACTCTGCACTGGTGGATAAAGAGGGCCGCCACTTGGATCTCCTGGGCTGCAGGGCCTACTCCTCTGCCACCCTCGGGTTGAAGGTAGCCAATTATCAAGCCACCATGGCCCGCTACCGACTTTTTCTTTGGGAGAAGATTGGGGCCATGTGTGACTACATGTCTTCCAGTCCGAGGCTACCAGACTGGCTACCGCCTGCCACCAGGCCGACTGTCACGCTAAGGCTATGGTCAGTTCGGTGGCGCTGAGGAGACACGCCTGGCTCCGTTCTGCTGGCCTGAATCAGGAGGCTTGCTCGAGGGTTGAAGACCTTCCCTTTGATGGCGAGGGGCTGTTTAACACCAGGACCGACAAGGCCATGGACCCCGTCCAAAAGGCTCGGACCACCGCCAGAAAAATGGCCTCGCCCAGTATCCTGCCCCTCTGCCACCAAAACAATGGAAGTGGTACCACCCTCAGCCTTCGTTTCCCCCTCGCCATCAGGGTGACCGTCCTTCTCACCCTCAGCAGCCTCCGCCACCGAGACGCACTTATAGCCAGGCCCAGCATCAGTAACTGGACTCCCGGAAGAAAGGGGACTACTCAGGGAAGCAGTGCCTTTGACTTCTGTCCATTCCCTCTCTCACCATCCACGGCCCCGACATCGCTGAACCTCACCGGTCCTCTGACGTCATCCACCCTCCAATTCAGCCATCGACTGCGCCCATTCTTGCAGGCGTGCAGGTCCATAACATCAGACTCCTGGGTCCTGAAGATCGTCCAACATGGCTGCAGTATCGAGTTCGATGCCCTGCCTCCCTTCTCCAGTATCTGCATTACTCGGCCGTCTCCAGCACTACAGGAGGAAGTGATCACCCTTCTTGCCAAGGGGGCCATTTGCCCGGTCCCGGCACACGGTCTCCATCGTGGCTTCTACTCCCGTTACTTTACGGTACCGAAGAAGGATGGCGGGCTTCGTCCGATCCTGGAGCTGCAGACAGTCAACTTCTGTATTACATCACAGAAGTTTAGGATGACCACGCTCCAGTCCAACTTGCCCCTCTTCTGCTAGGGGGACTGGTTCGCATCGGTCGAGCTCAAGGATACCTACTTCCACATCGGAATCCACCAGGACAGTCAGCCTTTTCTACGCCTCTCTGTAGGGACTGCAGCCTACCAGTTCTAGGTACTCCCCTTCGGGCTATCTATGGCCCTGAGGGTATTTACCAAGTGCATTGCAGTTGTCTGCGCCCACCTCCGTACCCAGGGTGTCCAGATATTCCCCTACCTGGACAACTGGCTGCCTGTAGACTCTTCCCACTCCACCCTGCAAGAGGCACTCACGAAGATGCTGACTCTCCTGGACAAACTGGTTCTTTATATTAACAAAGAAAAGTCGATCCTATAGCCAACCCAATCAATCAAGTTCATTGGGGCACTCCTTGACGCTCGTTCGGGCAAAGCTTTCCTTCTTCTGGATCGGTTAGCCACCATAACCGACCTGGAGACGAGACTTTATCAGGCACGGAGGTCAAAGGTGCATACCATCCAACCGCTTCTAGGTCTCATGGCGTCTTCACTATTGATCATAGCTTTCAGATGCGTCCATTGCAGAACTGGCTCATCCGTGCCGTCATTCAAGGACAAGATGCCCATCATACCTACCTTAGTCTCTGACCCGAGGTTCGTCGCTCCCTCCTCTGGTGGCAGATGGCATCGCACCTTCAAGGTGGTTTACCTTTCCTACAGCGCCCTCATACGAGGACCGTCACCATGGATGCCGCCTCGGCTGGGGAGCACATTGTCGAGGGACTATGGTTCAAGGCCGATGGGCTCACCAGGAGACCTCCCTCCATATAAACGTTTTGGAGCTCCTGGCCATTTTCAAATCCCTACAGGCACTAGAGAGACCTTATCCGACACGTAGTCCAAGTCATGACGGACAACACTACCGCCCTTGCATACATAAACAAGCAAGGCGGGACGAGGTCACCCAGACTTATGACCTTAGCCCACCGTCTTTTCCGATGGACTATCCAAAGAGACATTATGCTATCTGCCATACACATTGCGGGCAAGGACAACGCCCTTGCCGATCCCCTCAGTCGCGTAGCCCTTCAGTTCCACAAATGGCAGCTAGATCCACAGGTACTACAACTGATCTTCGCCAGATGGGGTACCCCGGAGTTCGACCTCTTCGCCTCTGAGGAGAATGCGGTACTCCCCCCATTTTGCAGCAGGGCAGGCCTGGGTCGGGCCTAGTGATGTATCTGATTGCCTCGCGCGAGCGTAGCGGGCCGAAATTGGGCCCGCTAATGCTCGCACGAACCTACTGTTTTCTGGTGGCGGCTTGCCGCAGAGAGTGCTGGACCCCCCCCCCCCCGTGCTGTTTTTGGCAGGAAAAACTTAAACAGCCCTATTGCCCTGGTTTCCCCTGCCCAAAACATAGCACGGGGGTCCAGCACGCCAGAGCAGAGTCCCGTCGCGCCCGTCGGTGACAGATCGAGCAGCACGGAGACCGCTCCACAGTGCTTGGAAGAACGAGGCGGGGGGGCGCCACGGAGAATCGCAGCAGCAGAGAGGCGAGCCCCCCCCCACAGGTACGTGAACGTCGGGCCTCCATGGGAGATGCATCTCAGACTCATCTCTCCCAAGATCAGGGTCAAATCCTTCACCCGGCCCTCCGGACTCTTTGCCTGACCGCTTGGCACCTCCGGTGAGGGATCCAGCTGACCCACTCCCACCTCGGATTCAGGTGGTTATCGATGCGGCTCGCAAGCCCTCCACGCATCACTCCTGTGTGAGAAAATGGGCCGGGTTCTCTTCCTTTGCCCATTCCAAGGGCTTGGCACCATCCTCCTACGGCATCCCCTGCGTCCTGGATTACCTCCAGCTCTTGATGCAGTGAGGACTTAAAATGTAGTCCATCAAAGTATACCTCGCAGCCATCTCAGCACACCATCGCTCGATCCTCAGGGGCCCTTTGTTCGTTCAGCCCCTAGTGAAACAGTTCCTCAAAGGGGCCAGGAATCTCCTCCCTCAGATGCGATCGATCGTCCTGTCATGGAGCCTCTCAGTGGTCCCGAAGGCTCTAACAACAAAGCCCTTTGAGCCTTTAGCCTCGGTTGACCTCGGGCTCCTTACCTGGAAAGTTGCATTCCTGGTGGCGATTACATCTGCATGTCACGCAAGCAAACTATGTGCCCTCCAAGTCGATGATCCTTACCTTGTGTTCCACCGGGACAAAGTTGTTATTCGACCCGACGTCTCCTTTTTGCCCAAGGTTGTTTCTGACTTCCATTTGGGCCAGGATATTGTCTTACCAGCCTTTGTTCCGGTCCCTTTGACTTCGATAGAATGGACTCTTCACATTCTAAACATTCGCAGAGCCTTGGCTTTTTACAAGGCATGGACTGAATTGTCTCGCCGGTCCTCCCGTTGATTCGTCTGTTAGGCTGGCTGGCAGAAAGGTCTCCCGGTCTCCACACAATGCCTCACTAAGTGAGTGGTGCAGGCGATCAGGCTTGCCTACGAACTTGCTGGCCTCGAGCTCCAACCCAGGGTCAAGGCTCATTCTACCAGGGCGATCTTGACATCGGTCACATTCGGCAGGGCTGTCCCGTTACAGGACATGTGCAAAGCGGCCACCTGGTTGACTCCTTCCACCTTCATCTGCCACTATCGACTGGATGTTCGGGCCCAGTCGGACTGCACTATTGGCAGACCAGTTTTGCCTTCGATGCTGGCCTGATGACACAGCCTTCCTCTGGTAAGGTCAGCTTGTTACATCGCCTATATGTGTGATGCACAGAGACCACGAAGAAGAAGAACAGGTTGCACAACCGGCCCACCATCCCCGCTTCGGTGTCACCATCTATTCTTGGGACACTGACAAAGTGGTTTTACTGCTGGTATCGCTGTCGATACCGATACCAAGCTTCCTCTTGGTTCCAAGGCCACAAAAGGCGGTCTCAGTGAACTGAAGAAGCGAGCGGGAACCCGCTGGTAGCATGCGCAGTAGGATGGTGGGGGAGGGGTTCCTGCCTAAAATCCTCAGCTTTAGAATCTTCCCAAAATAGGCTCCGCGCAGGTACAGAGCCCATATGTGTGAATGCACAGATGACCACTCGAAGAACCACAGTTACAGGTAAGCAATAGAGCTGCAGGTGGCATCGAGAGCACATAATTCAGGCCACATGCTGAAGCTAAGTAGGTATGAGCCGGGTCAGTGCTTGAATGGTGACTGCCTGGGCTGCCCACATCTGTTCTCCTGCATTGAGCAGTGGGTTGGACTCAATGGCCTTATAGGCCCCTTCCAACTCTACTATTATCTATGATTCTAAGAACCTGTACTTTTCTGGTGTGCTAAGGGACCTAAAATCGTTCTTGGCCTTTGATCAGGAATGTCAAAGATGCTCTGAATGCATGTATTTAAGAATGTAGTTTTATTGAAAGGATATGGAGGTGAAATGTAAACAAACACTTGTCCTTCTGCTAGTTCTAATATCTGTTGATGACATTTATACATTTAAACTGTTATCACATGGGCTAAAAGCACCTAAGGCTGAAATCCTTTGCACACTTGGGAGTAAGTTCTACTACATTCTCTAAGTAAATATGTATAAGCTTGAAGTTGCTCGTCTTCAAAACTAATTTATCCATATAGGACCCTGAAATCCCCCTGATTTTCAGTGATTTTGTGGTGTGCCTTACAGGTATAGAATTACCAGTACTTTGGTTTTGCCTGGATTTTTGGTGTGTGATTTGATGCCCATTTGGGAGATTAATTGACCCAGAATTCTTCACTTCCTTTTGAAAAGTGTTGGGGTGCAGATCTAGCCCTTGGAGTTCCAGAGATACTAAGGAAACGTGCAGGTGGTATTCTGCTCATGTATTTAGTAAAAAGTAAGCCTGCTCCCATCTTCCAGCATTCTAGAAAATGAGTGGAAGTCACAGTTAAGATTGGCTGTAGCCAACTAGCAGAACTATTGCATTTTGTTTCTTTGGTGAAGAAACAACAGCAAGCAATAGCTTAGCCAGATTCTGGTGGAGGCAGGGGGGTCACAAACTTTGACTGTCCAAAGACTTTTTCTGGAGTTACCGGTATTTGAAGTTTTCTTTTCCAGCATCTTGCTGTGGTGCATTAACTGTTGTTTTATGGTATACCCTGGTCTGGATAGTGTGACTTTATGGGGGTGAGGGGGAGAACTGATTTGTGGATAATCTTGTCTTGCTGCTTGAGACAGGAAGTGGATTTGATAGCTGTGTTATTTTTTTCTATATTTTATTAATATTTTTATCATAGTTTAAATATGATGGTTATAACATTCTAATCACTTGTCTCAAACTCTACAATTGGTAATGTGGAGGTGGATGATATTTAGTGCTATCAAAGTAGTGTTTACTATTTGCAGACCAACATTTCCAATTATATAAAGGCTTACATGTGGTAAAATACATGTTTTGGATGCAAAAGGCCCTGGTTCAATCCCCGGAATCTCCAGGTAAAGCTGGGAAATGCCACTATCTGAAATAATGGAGTGCTGCTGCCAGTCAGTGTCAACGATATTGAACTAGATGGACCAATGGTCTGACATGGTATAAGGCAGTTTCATATGTTCAAATGAGTTTAGTGTCCGTACTATAAAGTGCTAGGGACTTGGAGGTAATCTAAAACAAGGATAGGGTAACCCCTTTTTGTCTACAGACCCTATGGCACATACTGTTGTATGATCTGAGCATGTGCAGAGTGCCTGTTTTGTGAAGAAAGTGCTTTTTTAAAAAAATTATTTAATTTTTCCCAAACAAAATATAACAAAATACAATCATAACACAAAATTTGAACTAAAACGGCATACAATAAATCATACAGTGCACCCCCCCCACCCTCCTAGGGACTAATTGATATGCTTCCAACCCATTAAACAATTATTATTCCGTATTCAAAAAATATAACATATCCTGACAAGGCATATTCCCTTTCCCCTTTATTAACACACAATCTAGGAACTGACCCCAAATATCCTTTAAATTATTTATCTTTAGTTGTCCCTTTTTACATTTAATAGTACAGGTCAATTTATCATTAAGGGCTATATCCCATATCTCCTTATACCAATCAGTAATTAAAAATTCATGCTGAACCTTCCATTTCCTCGCAAGCATTAACTTAGGTGCTGTTAACAAATTTACAATTAATTCCTTCGTATTTTGAGAACATGAAACTTTCTCCGTTATTGATAACAGTGCTAATTTTGGACAGACCTCCAACAAGTTAATACCAATAATTTCTAAAAAATTTTTTTTGCCACAATTCCAGTACGTTTTAACAACTCCACCACGTATGAGCATATGTACCTATTTCTTGACATCCTCTCCAACACAATACGGATTAATTCTTGTCTGTTCAGTTTAATCTTACTGGAAATCAATTTATAAAAGTTTTCCTTTATCCTTATTGACATAACTCTCAGAATACGTCTATCCCAAATACTCTTCCAACCCTCCTTCAAAATCTCTTCTTCAAATTCAATATCCCAAACTGTCTTAAGCTGATCCTTTTGATCTTCCACTTTTTGCATCATTATAGATCCTTTGTATACCTTTTGTTGACATATCCCCTTCGATACCTTCTCTAGACATAACGATCATTTCAAATTTAGTTAAATCCCTTATATACTCAGTTCTCCTCTTCCATTTCTTCGAACACTGCTCTAACGGTATTAAATTTACCCATGAAATACTTCTTCCAACCGCTTCAATTATTTGTTCTTGAAGAAAGTGCTTCCTTGCTTATCCAGGTTTGCTGGAATCATCCTGTCTGCCTAGGATGGCAATGGTCCTGCAGATGCTGCATTGCCAGATAGGTGGCCTTGGGTGAGATGGTAGACAGTCACTTGACTGAGCAGGGGATGAGGGAAGGCTCATTCTGTTCCAGACTGGTCTTGCTGGCTCACCTGCACAGCAGCTGAGAAACAAACATACACATTAATTAGCCTCCCAGTGTAAGGGTGGAAGACAGGTTTTGCCAGCACCATAGTTGGGCCTGTGGCTTATGCTGGCTCAGCTTGTCTGAGCGTGGAAAGCTAAGCAGGGTCAGGCCTGGTTATTACTTGGATGGGAGACCCCTCCTCTAGTTTCCTGCATTGAGCAGGGGCTTGACTCGATAGCCTTGTAGGCTCCTTCCAACTCTATGATCTGTGAAATCTATAACAACATCTCCAAGTATATTGTTTTACTTTCTCCTATAGGAATAAGTGGAAGCCATTAAGTTATGGGAAAAGGTAAAGGACTTCACTAGATCAACTTTGGGGTGGGGGCTAAACCTTCTCTCTGCCTCTGAGGAACCCAGCCATTGAAAAGCATGTACTCTTACTAGCATAGCCTATTTCTTGTACTAGAAAATGTTACAAAATTCGGGGAGTGGGGTGGGAAGTTAAGAGATGGCTTTAATTGATGATAATATATAAATGTGGGTATCAATATAGGTAACATGGCCTGGACCACCAGCAACATTTTTTATTTAGGAAGGACCTTAGCTCGCTGGTTGAGCATATGCTTTGCAGGTAGAATATTCTAGGTACAATTCCCCCCATCTATGATGAAAAGGAAATTGAGTAGCAAGTCTTTGAAAGACCTGTGCTTAAGACAGCCTTGCATTTTAGAACTTTCCTGGTCATCATTGCTGGCAAGGAATTACATCCAGTAGAGTGAGTGGGCTACTGGATGAGGGACAGAATGCTCTCCCCCATTCTGCCAGCCTCCTGCATTTCTATACTGGGCACAGACATTTTTTACTAGCCTGTGTTTTGCTCATAAGGGGCTGATGGAGGAAGGACAAAGCATTCTGTGCTGCCTCCACCAGCCCATTTAGTTTGTGTGCTGGACCTAGAGGAGGTACTTCTGTACCATGGGTGTCTGCAGGAATTTTTCCAGGAGTGGGGCAAAACTGCAGTGGTATGTGATTGTAATTTGCACACATAGTGTGCACCACTACAACATGCCCATACATTTTCCCTATGTGTCTGCACATGCTATGTTGCTTAGAGTCACATTCCATGATATTTAGAAGTCTACGCAGAGTAGCAGAAAATCCTGGTAATTTGACAGCCCTAATACAGAAGGGTATTATAATCAAACTTCACTCGAGAGGCATCATGAACTCCCAACAAAATTTTCACATGAGTTTATTTATTTATTTAATACATTTTTATTCCGCTGAATAGCCGAAGCTCTCTGGGCAGCTTATAACAGTTAAAACCATAAAAAACAATATAAATATAGGATTTAAAACCACAGATTAAAAAACAAACAGCAAAGCTAGCAGCAGCAGTTCAAATTACAATAACAAAGTTAAAAACAATTACAAGATTTAAATGATTAAAATGCCTGGGAGAATAGAAAGGTTTTCACCTGGCGCCGAAAAGAGTACAATGTAGGTACCAGGCGAGCCTCTTTGGGGAGCTCATTCCACAACTGAGGTGCCACAGCAGAAAAGGCCCTCCTCCTGGTAGCCACCTGCATCACTTCCTTTGGCAGGGGTTCTTGGAGAAGAACTGCTGAGGAAGATCTTCGTGTCCAGGCAGGTACATATGGGAGGAGACAATCCTTCAGATACCCTGGCCCCAAGCCATTTAGGGCTTTGAATGTTAGTACCAGCACTTTGAATTGGGCCTGGAAACAGACTGGCAGCCAGTGCAGATGAAAAAGCACTGGCATAATATGTTCACGTCAGCCAGTCCCCGTCAATAATCTCGCTGCCCTATTTTGAAGCAGCTGAAGTTTCTGGACCATTTTGAAGTTTCTGGACTACACACTTTACTTTTCACATTATCAGCCACTTGTTACATCATTGCATGGTTTGAACTGCAGGAATGTTCTTTTGAATTGCATGTTTCCTGGGGCTGCACATTTTGTGTATGGTTGCACATTTTTAAAAAGCCCTGAGAGCATCAAAGGTCCATTATTTTTGGTAGATCTGGTGACTGAGCCACAAGGGTGTACTTAGTTTTTCCCACATGGCTTCTCCATTTTGGCGGTATTTCTGTACAATAAATAATGCCACGGTGTACTCTGTCATGTGTTGTTGTTCATCTGAGGTTGTCTTTACCTAATTTTGAGACCTGCTACTGGCTCAAGGGAAGGTAACTTTCTGGGTCAAGGGAAGGTTTCTTGCTTCTTTTGAGAAAGAGGGAACAACCCCCTCCCAGAAAGAGGCATTAATCACTTCCCTTAGCCATGACATCAGTCCCACCTTCACCAGAGACATCAGTCTCATATCTTCATAATGCTGCCAGCCACCTCCATACATAGTCCATGAAAAGTCTGAATTTCTTCAGTGTGCAGCAGCACAGTGTTCACACATTTGCATTGTTCCACAGCACATGCCCTGCAGTGCTACAAAAGCAGCCGCCATTACCACGTGGGTATCTTAAGAGCACAAGCTTGTGCTGTAACAGTAAGTAAGTATGTGTGTGTGGCTGACAATGCACACACAGATACGTATTAGCAACAAGAATGATTCAACTGTGGGTCCCGTCCCCCCCTGTTTTCCATGTTCCAGTTCTGGCAACAAAGATATAATTCTGGTCAAAGGAGTAAATTCTGTCTGTGTGGCATCCTTAAATAAATCAAACTCTTAAATGGATGCAGGTATAGAATTTTGTGTTGTGCAAACCAAGGCAGCAGGGGTTGTTTGAGGGTTAGGCAACCTCAAATAGCCCATGCCCTGTTTTAGGGTTATTTGAGGGTTGTCTAACCCTCAAACAACCCCTGCTGCCTGGGTTCACACAACATGGCAAGCCAAGTGCCCACAGGCCCCATGCAAAAATGGTGCCCGTGGGCGCCCAGAATGACACAACAGGCCCCATGGGTAAATTAACCCATGGTGGACCGTTGTGATGTGTGAAAAGGCCCTCCTTCTCTTGTTGGGTAACTTCTTTCTTTGAATATTCAGAAAGTCAGATGGGCATGGTTCATGCTCTGACCTTTCATGGGCTCAAGTGGGGCAGAGGTAGCATGCACTGTATATGTTCTGCCCAGACTCCACACCTACCTGAAGTGAGAGCATGTCTGAGTCCTGTGCAATGCCACAGTAGACTCTAGGATGCACTGTCTCAATTCAGGTAGTTGTGGAGACAACCAGGTCCGAAACAATGTGCATAGTGGAATATCATTTTCTTGCATTAGACTCTTGCCAGGAAAAACATAGGCAACAAATTCCTAAATCTCTGACGTCAGAAATGGATTTGTGAACAGTCTCGAGCCTTACTCTTCTTCCTGCTGTGTCTCGAAGCTTGGCCTGATTTCGAAATAGCTTTCTTATTCCAGACCAGGCAGCAAGCTTGACATGGTTCTTCAGCCTACCCTGATGAGGCATGCTCTGTCTTTCAAGGGCAAGTTCCTGATCTCTCACAGCTTCAAGAAGAAAAATAGGAAATTATTGTCTGGTGTTCAGGGACATTGCAGCATGTCATAGAAATATTCTCCGGAAATTGTCATAGGGTATCACCTTTTTCTGGTAGGACTTCTCTCCCTTTAACACTTGTGAGTGTGGCATGTAGAAATACAATAGTGAAGCTTTTCTCATTATCTTTAAGTCATCCTACATTTTTACAGGCAAGCAGCTGATAGACAAAGATGCCTTGTCAGAAAGAAAGTTGGTAACCCAGGTCAACTTCCCTGTGCTGTGGATATGATCAGGTTATGCTGTCCTGTCAAAGGGTGATGCTCAAATATATGGACACTGATCCTCATTGGTGGAGCACATCATCTATTCCAAACCACTATTTTATGCAGTGAGTAAGGTTTCTTTATCCCCTTTCCAGATGGAACAGCTGCATTTCATTGTCTCTCATTCTGATTTCCATCAATTGTGGTCCACTCAGATGAATATGGCCAAGGGGGGCTTTAAAGTCCTTGTGATATGAGATAAGAGGCATGCTCTTTTCTGTATGTGTTGTTCTGTGAATTGGTGGTGGTGGTATCTGTAAGATGTATTGCTTGTGGTAGGAGGAGGAATTATTGGGATATGTAGCCAACAGTGGAAATTGTCTATTGAGTTTTCTTTGTGGTATGTTTTTTGTTTTGTGACCTGCAATGCAGACAACTGAGGAAAAGGAAGTGCTAATGAGCTTCCCGCTTGGTTTGTGGCTGTGTTATGCTATGTGCAGTTAGAAAAAGGAACTTGGCTTATTAAAAAACCTAAAATTGAGGTGAATCATTCGTACTTATTTTTAAAATCAGTGACTTACTCCCAAGTAAGCTTTCATAGGATTGCAGCCTACATATCCTGATTTGAGGCCATTATCTCTCCTCACCACCACCTAATCAAAGTTAACCAACTTTTCATGCTAAAGGAGAAAAGGGTTTACTTTGAGAATTGTGCCCTAATACTATGGTTCAAGATTTGAGAGAGAAGCAAGGAGCTTCCTCGTCATACTTGGAATTTCTACTTTCACATATCTGATGAGCAGATGCGGAACTATGTATTAACAGGGCAGCAGAACCAGTGACAGCAGGACAGTGTAACTTGCCACATTTCTCCTAAATATGCTTTGCTGTGCTCTCAGAATGACATGAGCAAATAGTTGGGTATTTTTCCATTGCTCCTTTCCCATCTTTTGTGATATATGCCAGGAGCAAACGCAAAGCTACCCAAATGAATGTGCTTGCTTTGCATAATTAACAAACAATGTATAGCAATTAAATTATGGTGTTTGTCTTTGGGAAACTGGGTTATGGCAACTCTACTCACAGGTCACTTTATCCTTGCTCAGGTCTCAGTGACTGTAATGGGACTATGCCAGTGTAGATAGGTAACCCTCCCAAGTGATTTAAAGACTCACTTCAAGTGCTTTGTAAATTTTTTGCACACCATGGAAAAAACTATTTTCTTCACTGATCAGGTTCCATTAACTTGTATGTGTAAATTAAAGGTATTCTCTGTGTACAACCTGAATCTGTTTTTTGTCCAGAACACTGGATTGGATCCAGAGTTACATGTGCTTAACGAGGTGAGCAAAAGCATACTTCCTCATCGTTTCCGTCCTAAGGCAGCCCCACCCCACCCCACCCTCCCAAAAATGCTAGGCAGAGAACTGGGGAACCATGCTGAATGGAGTTACTTTCCAAGGGTGGAGATACCACTTCTGGAAAGTGCCTCTGCCTGATTTTGGGGGACCTCTCCAAGGGCCCACAAATTTTCTCCAGTCTTAACAGAACCCCCCCCCCCCCGGAATATATTAAAGATGTCTCTGAACTCATAAAGGGTCGCCTTTCCCTTTCTACACAGTAAGTAGCAGCCTGTCTCTTCCACAGAATTAAGGAGAATGGCTAATAGTGCCGGTGGCATTGTTCCCCATAAGCCCAGAGCAAACATCTATTTTCAAAATCAGATTTTAAAAGGCTAAGAGACAGCCTTTCCCTCTCTGCTAAAGAAATCTATTCTAGATTTTTCTTCCCTCCTTGCAGCAACTTCCCTCCATAACCCAGTCTTTTTTGTTGTTGTATTGTTTCCTTCTTTCTTTCTTACTAATTTTTTTTTGTACATTTCAACACAACAAACCCATAAAAAAGGAAAGGAAAAATCCCCCAAACCAAACATAACTACATAAATTTGAATATATCAATTTCAATTGATACATGTGAAATGTAAATATATGTATATCCATACATATGAAAGTATAACTTTCTTAAAAAGTATAAATATCCATATATGTATCCATTCGCAAGTGATGTCTATATACCACCCATTCAAATGTTGAAAGCATTGTTTAGGTCCTCAATCCATTGTATTATAGGAGGTGAGCATTTATCCTTCCAATGTTGTAATATAAGTCTTTTAGCTGTCAAACGGGTGCGGAGAATTCATTTACTTCCAGAAAGCAAGTAGATAGTTTAAGAGGACATGTGCATCAGTAAATATTAAAGAGTGTTCCAGCACAAAGTTTATCTGTACTGTAACCTCTTCCCAAAAAGAGGCAACTACTGGACATTACCAAAACATGATTAAATGAAGCATTAGCTGTGTTATACTCCAGCAGTTAGCTGACTTAGACAACTCCTTATTAAAAAGACATTGTGGCATCCAGTAGACATGGAACAGGAGTTTTTACTGAATAAGACGTAACCTAAGATCCATTGACGCTTCAGATATGGACGCCAAAGCGGCAACCCATTGATTAGGCAAAATAGGGCAGTCTCATTTCCTATTCCATTCCTGCTTAAGACTCTGTGTATCATATTAATTCGCCGATAATAAGTATTATAAACATGGATTGTGGGTCAATATATCTTATCAGCCTGTATAAGTATTTCCAATAGCGAAGGAGACTTTGAAGCTGTGAAAGCGGCAGGGCCAAACCTAGATTCTAGCAAATCTTGCAATTGCAAGTATTGCCATTCAGCCATAGCAGGCAAAATGTATATGGCACACAAAGATGAAATTGTCTAAAACTCATCATCAGCACCTTGTAATTGATCCAAGGTGTAAAAATCAACTTATCTGTCCAAGTCTGCCAAAAAACATTTTCTTACCAGTTTTTAAATCTGGATTTCCCCATAGAGTCAATTTAGAATGGGAAAATTGATTGAAATGTAATTGATACGATATTATACAAAACACATCTCTAGCAGCCATCACTGTGGGAGGAACCCTATCCGTTTTAGTGTGCCGAGAACCTAATGTCATCCATTTTGAGAGAGGATCCAGACATGACAATTCCAGAACTGACCAAAGTGGAAAATCTAGTCAAAAGTGGAAAAGACCAAAATCTAGTACAGTCATACCTTGGATTGAGAGCATAATTCATTCCGGAAACGTGCTTGTAATCCAAAACACTCTTATATCAAAACGAAATCCCCCCCAAAAAATTTGTACAGAGATTTTTAATTTAAGCCGTCCTACAGTACTTTTATTGCAAGACGTCGCTTGTATATCAAGTAAAAAATAAATAAATAAATATTTAAACATTTGCTTGTCTTGCAAAACGCTCTCAAACCAAGTTACTTGCAATCCAAGGTATTACTGTACAGGTCAGCAAATAGGCCGGATAATATAGAGCAAGATCCAGAACGAAACCACCTTCTTTAATTGAAGTTGCATCCTTTTCAAGGATATCCATGGCAAGGCGGACCCCCCCCCCCTTTTACAAAACAGAGTATTTAAAGTTTTTGAAAATATTTGCCAGGATCACCATGACCTTTTCATTCCTGGCCTGCTGGGGAGTGGGGCTTGTTGAAGGTTGGACCTCCCCCAGCTCTCTCAGCCCACCCCATTCATTAGTGTCCTCTCTGTCTAGCATTTTCGGGGGCTGCTATGGGAAAGTCCGCTTCCACCAGCCATGTTACACATTCATAATTCTGGATCCAACCCAATGTTTTGCACCAAAAATAATCACGTTCTAGATTCACTTTTTGTTTTTGTTCTTATGTCAAGTCTGTATGTAAACATTATCCGGCACATTTAACATTTATCTTCTTTTTGATAATGGAATCTGCTTGTATGTATTGGAATGTAAGCAAGGCCGGAATAATGATCCATCATTACCCTTGATCCTAGCATCTGGCACAGACATTAAGAAATGAGGATGCATTCACTGACAGTCTTGAATCATAGCCTATTCTGTATTGATTAGTCTATCTAATCTATTTATAGTGCTATATTAAGCTTCAAAAACCAAATGGTGTGGCTCCCTACAAAATAGCTTGTGAATTGCAGTCTCAATTTGTTTAAAGATATTTAAGGCACATGTTTAGACAGAAAAAGTCCTACAACTCCCAGCATGGCTGCCTCAGGAATGCTGGGAGTTCTGGGAACTTTTTCTGTCTAAATATGTTAATAGGATTGTGCCATTAGTAAGTTGTGTTTCACTCTGTTTTGATGAGTCAATAAAACTGGCTTAAGCCCTAGGAAGTGATATCTATTTTAGGTGATTTTGAATGCTGTGCCAGCATTATGTACTAACATTTTTGCAGATCTTAATTCTACTCATTGTTTAAATACTATTTTTCTAGTCTACGTATAGACATACTGACTTGCAGAAAAAAATAGTTACACAAATATTTTCTAGAAAGCGGAACGAGGGGGGAAGGCACCAATATGTGGAAAAAAATGGAAGAGAAAAGAATCTCAGGTGCCTACTGAAATATTTATTGCCCAACGTGTTTCGGCATATACTGTACCTTCATCAGGGGCAAAAAAAAATTCCAGTGCTGCTCGCAACAGAATCAAAATATTTCAGTAGGCACCCGAGATTCTTTTCCATTTTTTTCAGAAATATTTTCTAACCATATCACATGGGGAGAAAAGTTGGTGGAGTTTATAAGGGCATACAGTCATGCCTTGGATTGAGAGCATAATTCGTTCCGGAAAGGTGCTTATAATCCAAAACACTTTTATATCAAAATGAAATCCCCCCAAAAAAATTTGTACAGAGATTTTTAATTTAAGCCGTACTACAGTACTTGTATTGCAAGACGACGCTTGTATACCAAGTAAAAAAAAATTAAATAAATATTAAAAATTTTGCTTGTCTTGCAAAACGCTCTCAAACCAAGTTACTTGTAATCCAAGGTATTACTGTAATCAAGTTTTCTGTACCTAGTCACCATCTATACCCAGTGATCATGAAAATGGATATAAACAAATTTGCATACTAAATAGAATGTTTATATAATGAGTTGCAGTTGAAACATGTTATACTGTATGATATCTAAGTTGCACTGAATTTCTGTGGACTCTGTCCAATCTCACTATTTTTAATATTTCATATGCAATTACAACAGTATTTTCTTTGTTTCCTGCATGCCTCTCAGTCTCATGCAGTCTTGAAGGCATAGGTAATGAAAAAATATGTGGTCTAAATTGAGCTTTTGTGCTGTGTAACCTGTTTTAGAAATCTACTCTACCATTTTAAATTGGCTTTTATTTTGCATGTTCATTCTTAATCACACTGGGAAATGGAAAGCTGTTTGCTTTTGAATGGTGTGCTTTGGCACTGTGTGATCAATGCATGTACTAATGATTTCCTTTTATTTTTCTTCTTTCCTACTTTTCTACTTTTCCCATCTTTCCATGTTTTGCACTGCTGTCTCCATACTTTCTTCTAAATTTCTTTGCTTACTGTAGCAGCCCTTGCCTTTTCTCTTGCAGCAACAGCCCAGGCTCCAAGGATTATCACGGGGCCTGCGCCTGTTCTCCCACCAGCTGCTCTGCGTACCCCTACGCCAGCTGGCCCTACCATAATGCCTTTGATCAGACAAATACAGACCGCTGTCATGCCAAATGGAACTCCTCACCCAACTGCTGCAATAGTTCCCCCAGGAACTGAAGCTGGTTTAATTTACACACCTTATGAGTATCCCTACACACTGGCACCTGCTACATCAATTCTTGAGTATCCTATTGAACCCAGTGGTGTATTAGGTAAGTTTCAGCCAGATAATTAATTGAACATTAATTGGTCAGGTGGTGTGTTTCATAACTTACTGTTGCGTGACTTACAGATTCCTTTAAGATTGCATTGGGAAGGATGCGTTTTGGCCTTTTGTCTTAAATATATACATATAATATAAGGAAACATACATATCATGTCCTAGTCATGTATAACAGCAAATTGTGTGTTAATTAACTCACGATTTGCCATGTGTGAATGGGAATGAGCGAGCGTACTGCCTGCTGTGCGCTCCTCACTTCTACTTTTAATCAACAGCCTATGATTTGCCAGGTCGTAGGCAGGGATGGGGACTCGGACTCCAGGACTCGACTCGTGAGTCGGACTGAGTCCCCCCTCTGACTCGAGTCAGACTCGAATCCCAATATTTTTAATGGGACTCGAGACTCGACTCGGGACTTGAGACCAAGGACTCATGTTCCAAAATCATGTTCCTCAAATGCAACATGGATAGGTTTTAGGAAGTACAGCAAGTTTATTTTTTAAAATCATTTTCCTAAAATGCAACCTTTCAGACATTTTGGATTTGACTGCCTCTGCCTCCCTGTTTGGGGTTCCCAGCCTCCTCTGCCTGCCTGGTCTCTTCTTAACCAGTTCCACAGTTTGAATTGTCCAAGACAAAGGTCTCTGCCTGCCTGTTTTGGGGTTCCCTGCCCTCCTCTGCCTGTCTGGTTATTTTGGGTTTGTCTGCCTGGTCTGTTCTTGCCAACATCAGTTGCAGAGTTTTGAAATAAAAAGGCACACTTGTGCCTAGAATTTATTTAAGCCACACATCTGAAATAGCCTTATTTTGTTGGGAAAACCCCCCATTGATTTTAATAGGGACTCGTGGAGTCAGCTTTGGGAGTGACTCGTGACTCGTGAGTCACCATTTTGGACCAAGGACTCGGACTTGAGACTCGGGTCCAAAGACTCGTGACTCGACTCGTGACTCGAAACCAAGGACTCTTCAACATCCCTGGTCGTAGGTTGTGAGCATGATGTGTGAACCTGGGTCACTGGTTGTTTAGGGGCTTAATGCAGTGGTTAACCCATGGTTTGTTGTTGGTTAACCACTGAGTTGTTTATCCCTTAAGCAACGCAGTGCTCCAGATTTGCATGTCATGATCAACAGCCTATGCCCCTGCTGATTGTAAGTTGTTGATTAAAAGCAGAAGTGGCAGGCGCATGGGAGGCAGTGCGCCTGCTCACTCCCACTTGTGCATGGCAAATCTTTGGTTAATTAACCCATGATTTGCTGTTATGTACGAACTGGCACATTGTATTAACCTAAATTCTTTGGAAGAATCTTTATGCTATAGAAGAATCTCCTCTCTGTATATATGTATGCAGTATCATTCTAAAAGAGGGCATAAGGATGTTCTGGAATTCTCTGACAATGCTTGGTGTCCCTCATAAATTCAGGTGAATACCACAGGTATTATAATTGGCTGAAAAAGCACAGTCCTGTCTATGAACTCTCACTGAGTGGGCAAAGAGGAGGGTGGGACATCCCAGTACTGCCTTATCCCACAGTTGCAAGGAGGGTGACTTGCCCCATTGTTCTTGAGGCTGACTGAGAGAAATATTTATCTTGCTGATGGTCAGTGAAGTGTGCTTTCAGTTTTAAAGTAATTACAATAAATGAAGTTAGTTGAGAGCATAAAATAAAGGATGTTGCAATTTGAAACATTCCTGGCACCTTTTCTTTTTACAGAAGAGATTGAAATGCCTGCCATTCCTGATACTTTGGTCCATTGACTTTCTGGATGCAGGCTAGATTATAGCAACACTTATAAAAAGTGATCAATGTGGACACTGCAGTGTAGTTTTTGTTCATTTCACTATTTTGAATAACTTTTCCTGCCTATTTTTTGTGTGAAGTATATATGAGCTTGATATTATATTATGTTGTTGATTTATCACCCTTCTGTTTTTAAACTTAGCTGAGCAGTACCTAGTTACCAATGTTCACATTCAAAGGCCACAACTCAGCCCAAAGTAAGCACATTTAAGTCCCATTGATTTCACTTTGAGAGTTTTAGGCTGTAATCCTCTACCTATTTACCCGAGTTAGTCTCACTGAATTCTATGGGATTTACTTCTGAGTAGGCATGTATAGGATTGCACAATTAATCCCCCATTGAAATCATTGGAACTGGATGCTTAAACATTGGCTGGTTCATGCACATTGTTTAAAAAGAACATTGGATAACTATTGAACATCCTGTTGGAATTGAAATAAATAAATGCAGTGCATAGTCACAGAAGGGTAGAGCTCATATGTATACATAAGCTCACATTTGCCTGCTGGTCAAAGGGAAACAGCACTCTAGTTTTGGCTTTTGCTCTCATTGTTCTATATTACTTTTATAGAACTGATTTGGCTACAGCTCTTCACAACACACTTCTTATCTTAAACAGCCTTTGTTTTAAATTAATGACAGCTACGACATTGTAACTTTTGAGCCACTGGTACAATAATTTTTCTTGCTTCCTATATTTCCTCTGCCTTTGCAAGTATTTTCTTTCAGGATGCAGAGTCTGTTCAGGAATATTATTACTAGTCTAGGTACACCTTCAGTCACCAGTAGCACATCTCTTCACATGACTTTACTTGCACTGGTATATATAACTGCAAGTCATGCATAACATACCTTAAATGTAACATTTCCTTAGGTACTGATAACACCCCATCCTAAATAGTTGTTAAAATAGTCCTCCAAGGCAACTTACAATAAGAGAAAATTAATACATTAGAATATACAGTAATTGGTATTGTAGTTAATTACTTTTAGCTGAGCCCATTCCCACAATATATGCTGATTTAAATTAAGTTCTGGAATTGTGTGGAAGTACTAATTTCAAGATGTGCACTATCACCTGAGCAATGAAACTCAGAATAATCAATCATAGCCAAAACTTTGTAGATGATCATAGAATGCATGCAACATTGCTGTTGGTGTGGTGAGCATAGACTTCTTTTTTGGCTATAATATCAGAGTCAGGGCCCTGTTTGCTATGGGAGTCTGTGTGTGCAAAACTGACCACAGCACTGAAACAAATGGGAAACACTGATTGCTACTGAATTGTAGCAAATATACCTAGTGCTAATAAACTTACGTGCTATTAGGTGTAAAATGCCACATTATTAAAATACATACATTATCATGGAAAGCCCCATTGATTTGAGTGGCACATAACAGATACACATGATATTACAAGTTTTACTTGGTGAAATATTGGGATCATATAAAGTTCCCAGTAGATTGATTTAGGAAAAATGTATGATAATGTAAGGGAAGATTGTCAATAGCATCAAATCTTAGTTGACTAATTTTTAATTCCCTTCCTTTTATCTTTAGGTATGGCTTTCCCAACGAAAGGCTAAGAATTCAAGAATGGTCTTAACTGAACCCTCATCAGAGCTGACCTTAACACATGCTTAGTTTTCAGCAGCCTTGAAAAAAAAATGTAGCCTAGCAGTCAGTGACTTACTTGCACTTTTTTGCACATAGATATAAAAATGCTATTAATTTGGTGTAGCCTGTGCTATGACAAACTAGCTGTGATTTATGAGTGTATGGTAGTATACTGACTGCTATGTATTCTGTACTATTTGCTTTACTAATCACCTAATTCATTGCAGTTCACAGTTATTGACTTAGTTTTAAACCACAGTCTGTAGGCTTGAGGAATTGCTTTAAAACTTTTTAAAACGGTAAAAACTGGAAGTTGTTTTAAGATTAGCAAAGAACCTTCAGTATTAAAAATGGCATTATTTAAGATAGTCCTGCTGCAAGGAAGGCACTTCAGTGAATATGTGACTAGTAAAGCTCAAATGTATTTGGGTCTAGTAGATTTCATGAAATACTGTAATTGAGTTTGTAAATGAATGGATAATGCAGGTTAAGGCCCGGATGTTTAAAATGAATGCAATATTAATCTGCACAGATATACTCCATATATTAAGGTTAAAAATTGAAACTACTGTGCCTTAACTTGTTGCTTTCTTTAAATGAATTTTTTAGAAAGTGATCTTTTAAAATCCATTTTGATAAGCCTGCTGTTAATGTTTTTTCAAATGTTTTCTAACTGTCTTGGTAATTGCAATTTAACTAGGTGCGGTGGCTACTAAAGTTCGAAGGCACGATATGCGTGTCCATCCTTACCAAAGGATTGTGACCGCAGACAGAGGTTAGTTTAGTTCTGCAGTTCTTGCTTATAAGAAATGCTTTGAGTGTACGTGAAATTTGCAACACCACAGCTGGTTAACCAAATACTATTTTGACCATTCTATTGATGTTTTACATTAAATTGAAGTGGTAGTAATATTTTTTCCAGAGGTTTAAAATTGTAAACTACTGTACCCTTCCCATCTAAATGATATATAAATATATATATATATATAAAATATATATAAACTTCAGTGTATTCAGTATAAAATGCTATAACGTTCCCTTTGTAAGCACTATGTATGATTTAATACAAGCAGGACTCAAGTCTTAGTGTTGCATTAATAGTTGATCCTCCCATGCAACTCTATATTAATTGGAGATATCAGATTGGTGTTGCAAAATAAAATGAATGGATGGGCGCTTAATGAGATAGAAGTAAATGCTTTCTGTGTATTTCAGGAGAAAGCTGAAGATTTAGTTTCCTCTCTGCTGATAAACCATTTGTGTCATTGTATTATAATTTGATCAGGTTTCTTCTCTAAATTTTCTTTTCTAAAGGAGGTTCTCTTCTAAATTTATCAGAGAACAGTAAAATACTATATCAAAAGCTGTCTAGGGTTTGTGTTAGTAAAGACTGCTTTTTCTAGCTTATCCTGTCAAAAAAATGAATTTTTAGGTTTATTATTCGCAGCTAAAATTCATTTCCTGAACCTGTTGCAATTTTGATGTTCTGGTTAGCAAATACAACTGTTTTTAGACCTTGTTTAGCTTGGCTATTAACTGGGAAAGAAATCTTCATTTTCTCCTTTACATGAAATGTAATTTACAATCCTTGTGAACTCTTGGGCCGTTGAATTATTTAAAATTTCTTGTGAAAAGTGAACTCTCGGTTTATTGACATTGAGCACACTACTGGAAGTAGTGTGACTGTGTTTGCTCAGGAGCATTTATCCCAGCGGAGGTATTTATTTGGTTTGTGGATGTGGGAAGTCGCTATACCATCTGTTTCCATATGAATGCTCCCCTCCTACATCATGAGGGTGCTGTGTGGATTAAGTTGTATTGTACAGCTCTAACATATAAATCATAATGGAGTGCAAATTGTAGTGCTCGGAAGTACAAGATTTTTCTTTAGGTTTCATGTGTTGCACTAAAGTAAATTCAGATAATGGATATTTTATTCTAATGCAAGACTGACAGTGCTATATGCCACTCCAGAGCCCTTTCTGTACATTTAACCAGTTCTTGGGCTCACACCAAAGGGAGTCAGTATTGGAAGCATTCCAGACTATTTCAATAAGGTAGATTCTAGAGCATTTCTAAAATGCCACTCTGTAATCCCAAAATATATATGGTTGAAAAAGCACTACTTACCGGTACGTTGAATCATGATCATGAATGTTCACTTTTGAACAATACTTTCCCCTACCTACTACCTACACATTCTGAGGGAGCAAGATCATGCTTTCCTGCCTCCATCTTGCTTTATTGGCCACATGTGAGTGTAATATTTGAATGCGAAAAACCAGTGCATGTAGGCCCAGATCATTTGGTTCCCATATTTTGGAAATTATAACCATATGTGGATGTCTAGGGGTGCCAGAAGCAGGCCAGGTGGGATGGGAAGGAACAATCTCACACCCCATTGCTGATAGAGTAGTAGGTAGTAGAGAGTATTGTCCAAACTGGACCACAGACTCTGCTTGCAGTTAGTTTTTGGAGCTGTAACATTTTGACAGCTGGGTAGGACTAGAGGCTTTGACCTACTTTGGTTTGTATCTATAGTTGGCAGGCATTAGGAAATATTTTTGCAGACTTGTTTAGTCAGAGTTTTGCTTCAGATATCTTATGGTAGCACAAGGTTCATGGTTTTACTCACAATAATATTTGAATATGTGTAGCATTTGCAATTATTTTTAGTAGTAGGTGGTCCAAAAGTGCCTCACTTATAGTCACCATTGTAAATCATATGGTGACCTTCCTAATCTTTTCTCCTCCAGTGATTATTGCCAGTTTGTGCTAATGGTGCTATGTGATTCAGAAATATGTGTAATTAGTGAACTTGGTGGAGAATTTCAGATTTCATAAAGCACTAAAATAGCCTTTGTGTGTTGCTTTTGAGCAGTAAATTGTATTGCAGTAGATCAGAATGCTACACCTGTTTCTCTCTTCGATAAGATTATTATGCACATCTCTTGGTCTTTGATTCAGGTTTTATTTCAGTCCTGGTTGCAACCAACTTCTAACCCAAAATAAATGTTACTTTTTGAAAATTCCTGTTATGCTAAAATTAATGTAATCTTCCTATTTACACCTGCATTAGAGGTATACAAGTTTTGATTAGTTGTCCAATATTGATGTTAGTTAAAATACAATGTCAGTAAACCGAACTGCTTTCTTTTCATAAGGAAGAGCTATGAGTGGATAACTCGAAAGTAAAATGTGAATTCATTATTGGGTTCATGGTTAAATTGTTTTCCAAATTTACTGTATCCTACTATTGTATTCTCTCATTAAGCAAGCTTTTATTCTTAATGTTGGCTTATATATAAGCATTGCATTTAAAGCAAGAGCCCCCTATATGTCAGTATCCATTCTCTGAGTTTAGAATTGAAGAGTTCAGCAGTACTTAATTAATTTCTGCTAAGGTTAAAGCCCCGCTATATAAATAATATAAAACTGAATTTGATTCATGTAACAGAGAGACTGACTGATCTAATTGTAATAAACTGTAAATGGTGTTGCACAGTTGACAAACCTGTGTGTACTGTAGAAGGTCAGGGACTTGGCAGAGGATGTATCACAGGTGTACTGGTATCTTAAGACAGCTTGCATTGATTTTACATACCGCAAAAAATGACAATGCTAAGACCGTAACAGAATGTTGTTGTTTTTTCCTCAAAGCCAATTGTCACATAATTTATATATAAAAATTGTAATACCATTTTAATCAAAATTGTAATAAGTACCAAGAATGCTTTAAGATTCCGGATATCTAGTAAACATTTTAAGGTGGCAAGATGGTGCCACATTAAATATTTATTTTTTAATTTTAAGTTGTTTTTGTTTGATTTTTTATTTTTTTTTACAACATTTTTAACTTAAACCCCCATTTTCCAGCATTTTTAAAATAAAATAATTAAATCAGGGAACATGGATCTCATTTAAGCTACAGCAGTAATGTTTAGTGTTCATGATCTGTAGCCTAAATAATAGGCAATAGAAACAATGTAACATGTGAAGGTAAATCCAACCCATGATGTAGGTCATTTAAAAGTGTGCTATCTGTGAACATTGCACCTACTGAATTTCATTTTAAGAAATGGCACAAATCTGACTTTGCACTGAATACCTTTCTCACTTTCATCTCCTCTGCTTTAGTCAATGGCAACAGTACAAATATTCTTATCAAACCTCAGAATTTATTAGAGATGATAAAGCTGTTGAATGAGTCTTAAAATTTGTACTACTGTAAAGTGGACCAAGTTGTTGAAGGAGAATGTGAGAGAGTCATTAAAGAAGGAACAGCTCAAGAACATTGGGAATGATAACTTTCCACTTGAGAACTTTTTTTTATGTTTTACTGTAATTTTTTTTGTGTGTGTTTTGGAAAAGAAAATAGTATTTACAGGTGGCTTCTTTTAAAATATAAAAATATAAAGCAGGAATGTATATGAAATGTCAGATTTTATTGTATTTGCAGAGTATTAGCTTTGAAAAAAGAGCTGTTTGTAGTTTTAAAAATGCCTTATTAGTATCAATTAGATTTCCTCTATTTTTGATGTAACTAGAGCATTTTAAGTATAGAATTTTAAATGGCAGGACTTTTACAGTGTTTACATACAAGTGCATTTTCTTAGTGTCCTATATATGTAAAATAGCATTTTCAGCAGGAAAACGCTGGCCTAGAACATTTGGCCTTTTCCTGGTTCCCATGATGATGCCTACACTTCTAGACTTCAATTTAGTATTGCTTTGTATCATGAAGCCAAGAAATTCAGTGTTGTTTGTAAATAGAATCATTGAAAAGCAATAAAATTTATTGAACAAAAATAAACTTGTTTGGCCCTAGTTTGTGAAACCAAATTGTTCATGACAAATCAAATTCCTTAGATTCATTTCTTTTAACAATCAGTTATTAATAATCACATTCATCATAACTAGTTGCTTTGATGCTTGCACATGGGAGAATACTAATGCTTAATAGCAGTCAGATACTGATATGGTGTGCTGACTGTTCTAAATTCCTTTACCAAGTTCCAGAAACTATTCATTGTTTGTTTTTTTAATTTTCTTTCATCGACTGCTACTAACCATTAGTTGTTATATTTTATTTATTTCTATTTTTCCTTGTTAACCGGTTTTGTGGGAGTGGGCTTCTCCTTCATATGTTCAAATCATGATAGAAGGCTGTCATGATTTTTATTGCATTCTGTAGATGGTGTCGAGCAGTATGTCAGAATTAAACATGCTTGTTTTTTATTAGTTGTGATTAGTTTTCATGTTGTCATTAAGCCGTCACTAGCTGAAACTAATCTCTTCTCTATCTTTCTTTCTTTTTTGTTTTGTTTTTTGTTTCTAACCACCCAGCCGCCACCGGCAACTAACCTATGACCTTCTGACCTCTGAACTCTTCACCCAATGATGACCTGACCATGCCTGCCTGCTGATCAGTTAACTGGTAATCGCCTTTGCTTGCCTGTCTTCAGTGCAGCGAGCTGAGGCACTTGTCCGTTCGTCTTACCATCTAACAAAAAGACAAAGAATTTGTTGTCCTCCAATTCAGCTTTTTTTCCCTGTTTGGGTGAAAGTGGTTCTAGAACCTGCACTGAATAGTAGTAAAGCAATAAGGTCCAATTCATCCCTCCGCACTGATCATCTTTTAGTGTCCCACCCTAAACGAATGGTAAGAAGGGCCTCACTTAAGAGATGGAGGCAGATGTCCCTTAACTCCCTGATGACAGAGGCAGTTACTGTGAGACTTCTAGGAATCTTTTTCTTCTCATAAAGAAGTCAAAGCTCTCTTTGAATGTACTGTGTGATGATGCATCATGCATGAACCTTTGGTCAGGGATGTCATTGGTGAAGGGATTCCTAAAAGTATTCAAAATTTGACATGCAGTGTAGTCACTACCAATGCCCTCAAAGGGTAGAAGATGCAGCCTTTTTTATATTACCTGCCAAATTGGGTGTTTTTAAGAAATTAAAAAGTGCCATGAAAAATAGGTTACTGGATTTTTGAACTACATCAATGCATAAACAAAACAGCAACACTATTGAAGCTAAACCTGAGATACAGTTTCTTTTACTATACATCAGCTTCCTTAAAAGATTACACGAGTACAAGGTACATGCATTATGTGTCACATTACTGGGCAAACTGTTCAAATATTTTTTTAAACCTCCCTGTATAGAGAAAATTCATAAGGATGTAAAAGCCATGCTTGCCTATTTGCTGTATACATGTAATGAAATTGTAGATAAAGTGTAGTGCATTGAAACAAATTGAAAAAAGTAGATACTTTTACTATACAAGGGTGCTGGTGCAGAAAAAATTATATTTTTGGAAATGTAGCATTTTATACTTTCAAGTGTTATAAAAAAAGAAAAAAGAACAAAGAAACCCTTTATTTCATTAAATAATTTTTTCTGGTGGTTGTCGAGAAACAAAAGACCAAAAGAGCCTTTTTGTCTTTCTTTTTTATTTTTTAAGTATTGGAATAAGAAAAGAAAGTGCCTTATTTTCTTCATGGTCATTTAGTCAGATGTCTCGTATAATCCGCTCCTCCCTCAGACAGCAAGTTAATGCATGCCACTCAGTCGCCCAGTATGTGAGAAGAAGCTGTGAGGAAAGACAAACAAGTTGACCATTTAAATTACCTGGTTTTTGCCATAGCATGATGCAACTTTGCCAAATCTGAAACTGTGAAATAGAATTGTTCCACCAACAGCCAACCGCATATTTTTGTAACATGTTCCCTCTTCAATTGTAGACAATATATTTTTATAGTACTTGCTCAGCCTTAAACCAAAGGGTTCTAAGATGCAGTCTCATTCTAAATCAAAGTATCAGATGATAATATTTATACAGTAGCAAGTGTTTATCCCCCCCCCCCCTCTTTGGGATAGGTTGTATTGTCTCTATTTGAAATAGATGCAGGAAAGTACAGTAGAACTTGAACTTGCTACAGGATAATTTTGTCCGTCACTAAACCGAACATTCAGACAGCCTATCTTTGAGCATGTTTTAGGTTTTTGTATGTTTCATCTACAATGCCAAATAGAGTATACAGTGCATAATTCTCATCAAACTCCTACTTGATGAATGTTAACTGCTGGTTGCGCTTTACTGGAAAGGATAAAGTATCAGTTAACTATCTTGAAAGTCCAGCTATGCTTCAGTTTGAGTTAAAAAAAAAAGTTTACATAGCTGCGCTAATGGTATTAAACACTTTACGCACAAAGGTGAAGTATAAAAATAAGAAGCAAGTAGCAATATGCTCATGGCTTTGAACCAGTTTTGGCAAAGATCAGGTGATAACTTGCCCCCTCCATTGTGTCAACTTAAACCTTCACAGCTTCCAAATTAAAGGTCAATAGTAAGTTAGGTAAGAGGGCTTATTTTTTAAGCACCTGCATGGTGACTTTATCAACATTATGTCTCACCTGGAAACAAGTATCAGTTTATTTACTATGCAATAAACATTCATCCTTTTTGTACTCAGCTAGCTTTTCTTTTATCCTGCCACTGGCTTTGTCTTCCTGTTACACATAGGGTTTTTTGGTTTGACTTTCAGTATATGCTGTGCCATTTTGATTTTTGTTTGGTTGAATAAACTTGCGACACTCAAACACTTTGGAGAGAGAATTGTTAAAACATTACCAGTATTTGATCCAGTTTCATCTCAACTATGATAAACCTGGACATTTTTAGATGCTGATCAAATGTCTCTTCTTGGGAGAAGTGTGACTTGTAAAAGTAATGTTTGTTCTGAAAAAAGTTTGAAGACTTAGTTGACAATATTTTGGATCAACTTAAAGCATGACTTTTGAAATCTCTGAATGCCTTGGTTCTCAGTATTATCATTCTTTATTGAATTTTCCTTTATTAAAATATGTAGTTTAAGTCTTTTTTTCTGACAGTATTATGTAATTTTTTTAGAGTGGGTATATGGGAGTGTCGCTTGTATGTAACCGTACAGATGACATGTATTTGTCTATTCCTTTATCTTAGTTTGATGCTATGTATGTACCATAACCAACCTATTGCCTATGAGAAACATGTAAGATAATGTATTTACAGCCATTGTTACAAGTTTATAATGTATTTTTCTATCTTGTTTTATATGTATGTTATATAACATTCAGAAGAATTTTTTTCCTGATTGAGAAAAGGATACAAAAATGCAAAACCCACAATTTTGATAACTGAAAATTGCCAATTGTTTTGCAGTACTTTATTATTATATCGGGAGTGTTGTCTTTATTGGGCTTTTAGTTAGCTACTGGATTGAATACATTAGACATATTTGGGTTTTAGTTGGGTTTTTACATAGCTTGCATTTTAATTCTTTGGTTCTTTGCTGTTTCTATTAACCCATAGCATTATTTTAATAAATGTTATAATACCAACCTACTAACTCTGGACTACGTCAGTTTATTAACCATTACATGTTTAATTAAAATAAACAAGGAAAGACAGAAGAATGTAAAGTCTTGAGTTCTTGGACTAACCCTGAAGAACGTGACCACAGATAACACAACGTGACTTGTTTTATGTTGTTTGTTTGGCTGACATTCTGCACACTACTATTAAATTGGCTTGGGTCATTCTGGCCTCTTACCTTGTGGGTTGGTGCCAGTAGAATTGGGAACAAGTAGCTATTGGAGGCATTCTTCTTGTAGAGTCTTGCCACTTGCCTTTCAGCATCTGCATTACTAATTCCACACTTTCCTTCTCTGAAATAATCACTGTCAGCTCACAGCAAAAGGGCAAAGATGCCAGTTTATTGTAGATTGTATAAGGTGCCCAGAGAAACCAGTTTGATTCTTTGTTGAGCCATTCTGAGGTTACACAAATTCAGTGTAATTTGAAACACTCTGATTAAAATGACAGTTCAGCATCTCAATAGGCAACTTCTCCTGTATTGTATATGCTTCTGAATGTATCTGAAGCAAGAAATATTTCCTCATTAACCTAGTAGAAGCTGCCTCTCTCACTGTTACTTACTCTAAATTACTTTCATTGTGATCTGCAAGGTGTTTAAGTTGCAATCCTCAAACTGCATCACTCTCAGGTAATTGCACTGATTTCAAGCAGACTGCAGTTTGAACATTGTAGCTTAACTACTTCTAGGATTGCAGGCTTCTTGTTATATGTATTGTAGTGCTTGAATTCCACATAGCTCAGGACAGTACAGAACTAGTCCAAATAGCTCATTTTGTAATAACTGCAAGAAGTATATAAACACTTCTAGTAGTAGCCATTTTTGAGAAGAGGTCTGAAATTACCTGATATGCTTATCCTTATGGATGACTGTAGCAACACAGGTGCAGAGGTGTATAATAAACTTCCTTTTACTAGGAAACAATTGTTTTAAACATTGGTTCTATAGCCTATTCATCTGTTTCCAAAGTATGACTATACACTTCAAGAGAGCTATCGTAATCATGAGGAATAGCATTTGTTTAAAATTTATTCCTTTTCATTAAATACATATCAGATAACTTAGAATCATAATAAGAGTTGAGTTTTTAAATTGATGTTAGGCCATTATATTTCTTTTAAAAAGGAAAAAAAAAGACTGTGGAGACAGCATATGAGTTAGGCAGTTTTTCATCCCATTAAACTATATATTTGGAAGTTTTATACTTTGTTTATACTATATAACAGGAATGTAAAATTCATAAATCTCATAGAAGAGACTGGGTCATGGCAAATTAATACATTTGGAACATACAGGAGGATTATTTACCAACTGTGAATAATATAGTAAAGTAAAATACAAATTGGTACTGAAATCCAGAGGAGTTTCAGAGATAATGTCCAATATTTGTGATTTATCAATGTGTCATACTAAATTTTGCTTGCAGGCAGCATTAAAGGAATTTTATAATTTGCAATTTATGATCCACTTGGGGATTGCAAGTAAAACTAAAATTATTATGCTTTGAGGGTCAACCAATGTTAAAATTTTCATAAGGTCTAAAGTCCATGGATGTGTACACATTTATTTGAAAACACAACCAGCATTTGTTAAAATTTGTAGAATATAGACAGTGAGGCATGTCTCTTTTAAATATAGTGCCACTGCTTCTTTTCTCAACACAGAGCGAGAAACTAACCCCTGCTGTAAATAGCATTTCATTTGCTCATGGAGAAAGAGGCATATTTCATTCTAGTGGCAGATGCTTGTGCCTAATGGAATGCCAGTTGGGAAGGCCCTTGTGATCTTGGAGGGGCTTTTCAGGGAGCTGCACCCATGTACCAGGATAGCATCCCATACAGCAATTGGGATCCCATGTATTCCGTTTTTCCTGAGGACTTAAGCTGCAATTGTTTGCCCAGTTACTTGGGAGCAAGCCCCATTGACTCAGCTTCTGAGTTAACTTGCATAAAATTGCACTTTGTCACATTTTTAACACCACTAGCTTACTTTGTAATAGAAACCTATTACTTTTGGAGGGAGAACCATGACTTTTCCTCTCAGGTGGGGAGTGTTTGTGGCTATTCTAACCATAAGAGTTCCTCCATGTGTGGGGAAACTGTATATACATGATGTGATAAAGAATTGTTCTCACTTTGAAGAAAAACAATCATAATATGCAACTGGAAAGGAGGAACTGATCATGGCACCAAGTACCTAACTGCAGATATATGGTTGGTTCCAGACTTGCCACTCCATGAACAATAGGATTCCTATTCATGCAGGAAACCAGAATTCAGTGGAGGTTTCCTGCTGGAGGAAGTGGGTGGGCTGGCAATTTTCTCTGATTTTCCCCTGCAGCCCCTAGCACCACCTCCCATGCTTTTCTAGAGGATCTCCCAACCTGCCAGAACAGTGTTGGGAAGTGGCATTAGGGGCTGCAAGGGGAATCAGAAAACCGCCACCTTTCCTCCAGCACTAGCCAAACTCCACTCAGCATATGTTGGTCCCAACCCATAACATTTTTAGCGCACTTCCAAAGGAATAAGTCCCACTGACCTTGGTGGAGCTGATTGCTGAGTAAACATGTTTGAGGTCATGTTCCAAAGTTTGTAGAAGTTAAAAATGGTACTTAGGCTACGATGTTGCCAATTAAAGTGGAATTTATTATTGTGCAGCTAATGTATTTTGATTAAGTAGGTAGTTTCCAAAACAAGATATTTTAAGTGAACTGGTAGCCGCCCTCCCCCCCCCCCCCAAAATTACTTGAAACCTCCATTTTCAATTGACAACTTTCAGTCTATGCAGGGGCAGGTGGGGGGGACCTCTGAAGTAATTTCTATAGGAAATGCCAATGGAAAGTGAACAGCCATCCTTTAATCATATAATAAGTACAACTGAAAACATGAATATGTTGACACAGGTTTCTGAAATAGCATATTGCATAAAGCTAGGTCCACAATTTTCAAACATTCCTGGAGTACAAATTATGTGTCGTACTTGGGATTCCTACCTTTATATATAAAGCGAACACAATGAAATATTTTGTGATAATCAATGCTGAATCAAACTGGTTACAAAGAATGGTGCTCCTAGTTCTTTTTACACTGCCAGCTCACTAACTGCCAGCGTAAAAATCCTGCCTTGGAAGTGGGTATTGAGAAGCAGCAGGTGGTTTACTTGCAGTATTCACTTCTTGATATCAGTTATGTTGGTGGTTGACTACTAATTACAACCGGAGAAATTACTCCCAGGACAAAGGTTTGCTTCTGGGAAACTAATTATTAGAGAAGGATTTTTAAAAGAATATATAAATATCCTTTTGAGTTGTATTATGAGCAAATGTTTGAATCATTTTTTTGTTTGTGCAACATAATGTGTATTAGGAAAATGGATGTTGCCCAAACACGTGTAAATAAGAAAACATCACGCCTGTAAATGATGTGCAATAAAAACTGGAAAAGTTATATGTGCTTTATCCTCGAAAGCCAACTGACAGCTTGCAAGGCTGCCGTTACTTTTATATTTTGAAAATCAAAGTTTATTCTGTATCTAAATGTATGGCAGAATAAAGAATGTACATTTTGCACTCTTTAACTGTCATTAATGATTTTAGCACCTTAAGAGATTCCAGATTTTGATATCTGGTCACTTAATCCACTCTCATTGTAAAATATTTGTTGAATGGCTTGTGTTAGAATTAAAAGAGAACAGAAATGTGTATATATCAGTGAAGAGTCAATGTCAAAGTATTAAACTAAATGTAAGGTAAGGATATTTGAAGTACAGCATAAAGAGGAATACGTGTTTTGCATATTTGTTGGGAAAGAAAAATTAATTTCGTACTTACAGGTCACAATTCTCGTAGCTACATGAAAGTAGCAACGCTGCACATTTCCCTCATTTTATCATATGTAGTTCCAGGAGTACTTAACGTTTTACATTAATTAAAGTCTCTGCCCTTTAATTTATTTTTTCTACACTGCCTCTCCAAATGTTCAAGGAATTTGTGTTTTTTTGGTGGTGTAGCCGAGTGCAGGTGGAGGGGTATATTGATAAGATGATCAATATTTTCAGCCTCAAGAGATGTGGGCATTCTTAACTGAACGAGTTATTTCACTTTGTTTCATATAGATTGAAGGGGAAGGGCACACCATGGTTGCTGCCTTAAGAATCAAGCCTCCACAATGACCTTCATTCACTTACTGTACAGTTCTATGCATGTCTCCTCAGAAGTAAGTTCTTTTGAGTTCAATGGGACTGACTCCTAAGGAGGTGTATATAGGATTGCAGCCCAAGTTGCTTGTGTGTCCTTTACCATAGGTCTTTAGCTTTCCAAGTTCCATGGTTCCGTTTTCCAAAATTACATAGATTTCATAGATCATAGAGCTGGAGCCTACAAGGCTATCGAGTCCAACCCCCTGCTAAATGCAGGAAACTGGAGGAGGGGTCTCCCATCCAAGTAATAACCAGGCCTGACCCTACTTAGCTTTCCACGCTCAGACAAGCTGAGCCAGCGTAAGCCACCGATGCTTATCTCAGTGTCTTGCATCCATTTCCTCCCTCATGCTGATTTGTTGTCTCTACCATTCCTAATTGAGTGACACCATTGCAGTATTATCAAATATACTCTCTTTACTGAGTGATGCTGCCATACTAATAGAGGGTACATGATGTGTGCACCTTATGGTTGCATGTACTCTGCACTACAGTACATCTACCACATACAGTTCCCTTTGCCTTGGGTCAGAGCATCAGTACTGAGGAACTTCACTTTTTTCTCTTGTTACCCTCCTCTCACCATAAATATTTCTATAGATATCCTGTTGCAAGCATAGTCAACATGGCATCAGTTCTGTTATCAGTGTCTTGAATGTGGCAACTTGCTAGAAATCTACCCAGTTTCCCATAAACTAAACAATAAATGGGTAATCAGAATTCATAGACAAAGGGTTCCCCTGGGATCTTCAAACTCTCTTCAGCGTCCTCAAGTGTGTAACCTTTGGCAAAAGAGGGAAATCCATTATCCCAATATATTGAGTCATTGCAATGCATGTATCATACTATCAACCTCTCCTTTTGCTTGTCGGTATTTGGATCTTGATGGGCAAACGTTTGTCGCTTATTTTGCCTGCTTCTTGTTTCCATAGCCTCACGTAGGCATCTTTGATCATACATTAAGCCAGAATATATATTTTTAATGAATCTGTAAATATGTATGAAATATATATCCATATCAATAAGTATGTAGTAATACAACGATCCATAAAGACAGTTATGTATAAACTTCAGAAAAAGCAGACCAAATATCCATGTATTTATCCATCTGTAGGTAGCGTCTAAATACCACCCACTTAGGTCCTCAATCCATTGTGTTACAGGAGGTGAGCGTTTATCTTTCCAGTGTTGTAATATCAGTCTTCTAGCTGTCAAGAGGGTGCAGAAAATCCACATGTGTTGTCCTAGTGATAAATTCCATACAGCAGGTATATAATTTAAAAGAAACTGCATCAGTAAATATTAAAGAGCATTCTAGAACTAAGTTTATCTGTACTATAACTTCCACCCCAAAAGAAGCAACCACTGGGCATTGCCAAAACACATACATGGGTATGTGAAGCATTAGCAGTATTACACCTAGACAAACCCTTATTAAAAAGATGTGGTGTCCAATAAACACAAAACAAAAGGGTTTTTTGCTGAATAAGACATAATCTAAGATCCATAGCTGTAAAAGTGGCAGGACCAAACCTATGATTCTTAACAAATGTTTCAATTGCAAGTACAGGCAGTCCCCAGGTTACAAACGAGATCCGTTCTTAATGTCTTTGTGTCGAATTTTTATGTAAGCTGGAACAGCATAGTGTTCTATACGTTAAAATAGGCATTTCCGCAAATTGTGTAGTATACTACACTATGTACTCTACGTAAACGATGTAGCGCTGGGGAACCCAGAAGTCCCTTCTTAAGTATGGGTTGTAAGTCGGACGTAAAAATCATCCTGTCTGCCACAGGAACATTTTCTTACTAATTTTTACATCCGGATTACCCCATACAGTCAGTTTAGCATGAGAAAATGGGTCAACCTGTAATTGATGAGATATGATATGCCACACCTAACTGCTGTAATTGTAGGAGGCACCCTATCCATTTTAGTGTAGCGAGACCCTAATGCATTTGGAGAGAGTATCTAGACTTCATGATTTCAAAACTGACCAAGGTGAATAATCTTAAGTGGAAAAGACTAGAATGTTGCATCCTTTTCAAAGAGATTTGTGGAGGCAAGGAACCCCAGAAAAAATTGTGCAAAACATTGAGTTTTTGAAAATAATTGCTAGGTATAAATAGAGGAATCCCACATAAAACATATGCAATCCTAGGTATGATATTCAAGTGTATTAGCCTTTCCCCACAAACTCAAGAGATGCCCATCTGTCTATATCCTGTGAGATCTCAATCAACTTACTCAAATTAAGTTTAATCATTTGGGATATGTCTCTAGGGAGAAGTATTCCCAAGTAAGTAGTAAAATCTGGGCACCATTGAAATTGCCACTGAGTTAATGCACACTGAGATGTATTATCTCCAATTGGCATCAATTCAGACTTTGACCAATTAAATAGCTGGACAAATCACCAAATTTATTAAATCACCTTCATCAAAGCAGGAACCGATGATGAGCTTTGAAATAAACAATGAAAGATCATCAACATAGAGAATAATTTTAAATTCTAAACAATCATGTAGAAATCGTGAATACTACTGTCTAGCACACGCCAGGGGTTCCAAACAAGTCAAATAATGGAGAAAGTGGACATCCCTGTCTAGTACCTCTCCCAAGTATAAAATAGTCTGAGAAAAACCCATTGGTCTTAACTCTCGCTCTTGTGGTTGAATATAAAATTTTGACCCAATTTAAAAATTCCATGGGCAAGCCAAAGTTTCTCAACATAGCAAAAATAAATTTCCAATGAATTTTGTCAAATGCCTTTTTGTCAAATGCCTATCCAAAGAAATTATAGCAGCCGAGTCTGTTCTATTGGTATTTAAAGCAATCAGATCAACAATTTATCTAAGATTATCAGCTCCCTGTTGATTTCTAATGAATCCCACCTGATCGGATCAAACAAGTGTTGTAATAACTTGTTGCAATCTATCAGCCAAAATTGCTGTGAATATTTTAATGTCTGTATCAATTAATGAAATAGGCCGATAGTGCCATACGTATGGTCTTTTCCAGGCTTAGGAATCACAATATAAACATTTAATGATGCAGAAAGAGGGCCAGATTAAAAAAATACAATTATAAAGACGATGAAGCTTTGCAACCAAAAGGCTAGAAAATATTTTGTACCCCTCATTTGGCTCAGCTGCTTTACATTTCCTTTGGTCTGCTTGTCCTCCCCATTTTAGTAGTTAGTTGCAAGGTTTGCTGTAATTGAGTTTAAAGAACCCCCATTTTAGCAAGAGGCTTCTCAACCTTGATCTGTTGATTGGTATTCATCACTTGCTGGTCTGATTTAGACACTCGCTTTTTTTTTTTTTAATGGCCTGCATGTAGCAGGGTGCTTGTGGTGCACTGATGCTATAATCACTAGGCACATCATGGTTTCTCTGGTTTCCTTTTGAACCCCAAGCTCCATCTTGGAATGTATATAAAGCCAACTGCTATCCTAAAGGTTACAGCTAAGAGTCATCCATGCTACTTAGCTTTAATTACTTCAATGGCCGTCCCCTGTCCCCCCCCACCCGGCCACCTGCTCTGAGCATGAGTCCTGTCAAAGCCTTCTCAACTCATGGGGGCGTTAGGCTCGGAACATTCTTCTCAATCCTTTTGTGTTTTAAAATTTTGGGGAGGTGCCTAACACGCATACCTGAATCAATCTGCATACAAAAAGATTTGGACAAAGATGTAAATGTAAAGGAGGCTTTGTTCTCTGTATGCAATCATAAGCAATATTAATTCATTGTGCAAAACTATTTTAAATTGTGCCTTTGCTCCTCAAAAAGGGGAACTGCTTTCTGTGCCATAAGGGCCAAACACTTGCTCCCCTGGACAAGACCCTATCTTATCTGGAATATAGATAACAAAGTGATACTGAGCTGAAATCGTTGCATTGTTCCTTCATGAATTTGGGGTTCTGATCTCAAATAATTCCTCTTCCTGTGGCATGTGGTGTGATCCAAGAGTATGGTGACTGGGACTGGGGTAAAAATTTTAGGTAGAGGGCATGATTAGAATGCTTCTTTCCTCTTGCTGTTTGGTAGCTGACAAATGGTGAAGAGTTGGAACGTATGGCCCTCCCTGCACGCACACACCCCAACACACTTGCTATGTGTCACTAGTATTGGTAATTCTGCCTTTGCAGGTCTGCTACAGGTAGTACTAGTAACTCGGCTATTGCCTATGGGCGTTGGGGGCCCTTTCCCTTTCTCCCCTGAAACAAGTTACCCTGCGATGGAAGTTTGGAGAGGAATGAGCTTGTGAGAGCCGTAGCAGCCACCCTGTATGTCCCAATGTGAGCCACTAAATCAGTTTGAATCCTGAAGACATAAAGTAAATAAGCAGTGGGAATCATCCACAGTCTGCACTCCTGAATTGAACCTACTATCCCCAACAAGGAAAAGAGAATCTGCCATTTGATACCACGAAAGAACTTCCTGCCTAGACATATTGAAGATTTATTTGTCTTCAAACTTAAATAAAAATCAGTGTGGTCATTATCTCAATCTCTTCCCAAGTGTTGATTTCAGTTATAATACTTCAAAGATCTCAATTAGGAGATGTACTTTAACCACTCACTCCTGACCTCAAAGTAAAAATATTCTGGGAAGCCATCCTGGCAAAGTGCTTGATACATACAGCGACATTTTTGTTCAGTTTGAGATGGGCGAAGGCCTCAAAAGTTATATGAAAATTTAATTGCAAAGAAACATTGAAAAGGGCAAAAGACTCGGGGGGGGGGGGGGATGCAACAGCCTAAACAGAAAAGTGAGAGGCTGTTCAGCCCAGAAACATGCAATGTCTGATTTGTGGTTGCTTTTAAAGAATGTTGAGAGTTAATAGAAGAGAAAAGCAGATCAAGTAAAGAAAGCCATCTTTTCTCACTCTCCTTTTAAATGTTTTTTATATATAACTAGGCAATAAATGAAGTGCTCTGGGAGCCAAGCTGATAGATCGGATGGGGTCTTCCTTTCCTGGATAAAACAATGAAATTACATACTTTCCAATTGCCCTGAATTTGCCTGGACAGTTCCGCAAACACTTAAGCCATCACAGCTTCTTACTTTGTTATGCAGAGTTACGCAGATCCCGGAATGGATCTGGGATTTGTTACGCAGATCCCGGAATGGAATTCTCCTGCCTCCTCCCGCAAGCTATTTATCTTAGCTCAGGGGTCCTCAAACTACGGTCCGCGGGCCACATCCGGCCCACCTTGTCTTTTTATCCAGCCCAGCGGCCGATCGTTGGTGGTTGCTCGCGCGAGGAGAATCTCCTCGCGTGACTCTTCCGCAGCCGTCAGAAGAGGAAAGCTCGTGGGATTATAACACTGACGTCATCCCGCGTGCTTTTCTCCGACGGCTGCGATGGCCAGGGCTCCATTTTCCTGCTCGTCCCCGCTGCTGTTAGCGCACTTGTTCTTCTTGCCCTTGTTACTCTTCTGGTTTGGCATTGTCAGAGGAGGAGGAGGAGGAGTGGGTTGCGGTGGCAGCTTCAGGAAGTTTGAGGAGGAGGACGCGATGGCGGAGAAGTTATTTGATGCTTCTGCTGCCACTGCCGCTGCCGCCTCTTACTTGCTGCTGCCGCTGGTGCTACCACCGCCACCAACCCCAGCTTATTGTAGCTCCATTGTCAGGCGGAGGAGCCAGCTCCCCCTCCCCCTCATGCACAACGGGCTCGTCGCACACACACCACAGCCGCCTGGCCACGGGAAGAAGTGCAAGCCAGGGGAAAGGCATGTCTCGCTTGTTTTGATTCTGCTGCTTCTCCCTCGGCTGCGCTCCCCTCCCTGCCCACTTCCTCCTCCCCCTCCTCTTCGTCTCTCACCCTGCCAGGCCCTGGTGACAGTGGAAAGCAAAGAGCAAGTGAAAGGAAGGGAGGAGGAAGGCACGGCTCAGAGGCTGGAGTAGCAGCGGCGGCGGCAGCAGCAGCAGGGAGGCGCTTGGGAGCTGCTAAAGGTTCTTTCAAAGCATCACGATGGTGATTGTGAAAGGGGTTCCTCCAGATACTTATGTCGGGATTCATCGCCCAAGCAGGAATAAATATGGGAATAGTGCATCGGCAAAATCTGTTAAACCTTGTGATCGCTTGACACACTCCTCATTCTCGCCATGTGGACTTTTCTCCGTCTCCCCCCCCCCTTACCTGCATACTTGTGCATGCACAGCTTGCGTTATGCTTGGGTGGGCAACTTGTGGCCTCCTTGGTGTTGTTGGACTGCAACTCCCGGCATTCTTCACCATTGACTAGGCTGGCAGGGCTGATGAGAGTTGCAGTTCAACACCCGGAGGGCCAGAAGTTGCCGAACCCACCCCTGCGCTAAATCTTGAGAGTTTAGGACCTGAAGATGTCTGTCCAGATTAGTATGGAATTCAAAAGGGCGACCTTGTGTATGTGAGATAGATGTTTCTCTCTGCACATGTGCATGCTAGAAGATACCTCTGGAATTGTATCCACGTCCAGTTGCAATGCAGAACGGGCCAGCAACCAAGGTAGGTAGGCAGGTGCAAGCCCGTAGTCAGCCTAAAATTCCATCTTCCATTTAATCACTTATTAACATTATAATCATTAATTTATAATAACTTTCCATTTAAGAAAAAAAAAAAAATTCACCCCTATCAAGTAAAAACAAACAAACACCCGGGTCATTTTTTTTTTTACTTGATCCATTCGTTCATATTTTTTTCAAACTATAGTCCGCCCCCCCAACAGTCTGAGGGACAATGAACTGGCCCCCTGTTTAAAAAGTTTGAGGACCCCTGTCTTAGCTGCAATTTTGCCCATGGACCCTTTAAGCAGGAAGGGAACAGACCAAGGATGTGTGTGTGTGCATGTGTGCACTACCTACTGCCTCTGACCAGGCCCCCTGGTAAGTAAGTAAGACCCATTGAAGACATTTGCACTTACTCCCGAGTAACTGTGCATAGGGTTGCACTGTTTATTCTAACTTAATTCCAGTTAGTTAAATTCTATGAGATTATTCCAGTTTAAGTGTTTCTTTCATTCTAAATTGTGTGAATAGAGCACAAAAAGTGCTTTAAACTGGGGCCTTTCCACAATAACAACAAAGCTGTTCAGCCCCTCAAAGTTACTCCTTGTGCTTAAAAACAAGGGCTGTAGAGGTGTTGGAGCAAAACGCTGAAGGGGCTCAAAACCCCAATGTGTCTTTTTGTATTTTCCCCCACCCAAAAGCTCCCCCTCCTCCACATCTCCTTTTCTTCTCCTCCAACTGCCCTGAAAATGCCGGGACCAATCCTGACAATTTTAAAACAATGAGATTGCCTTGCAAGCACTGACCCCTCCCCCTCATGAAAAACACCAGATATCAACAATTAAGGGTTTAAGTAAGGGGGGGGGATACAAAAGCCACTAATAAAATATAAAATAATATACAATATAATGTAATGGAGGGTATGAAATTAAGGCTTTGAAGGTTTGGACTGTTATAGTATTTGAGGCCCACTGCAGCAAAATTACTGTCTAGATTTTGAATATTTTAAATGTCCAGTTTAAAAATACTTTGCACTGTTCAAAATTCTAAAATGATTGCTTCCATACCCTCCAACATTTCACAGGTGAAAATAGGGACACACGTGAATTTGTAAGAGGTATGGTTAAGCAACGTGAAGGTGTGATCAAGAGGGTGTGGCCAGGCAACATGAGGGTGTGGCCAAGGGTACAGCCACCCACCCCAGGATGCTCTAAGCATTTGAGGGCTCTGATCACTCTGAAGCCACTTTGAGCTCCAGACCTATGATGATGATGGTGATTGCTGTTGTCATTATTATTATTGTACCATCAATGTGCATGGTGCTTTACCGAGTATAAGAGAACAGTTCCCTGCCCCAAAGAGCTTACAATCTAAAATGTAATTTAGAGGTGACAACAAATGATAGGAAGGGGTAAACCGGGGAGGAATATGCCATTATTTCAATCAAACATAACTTTCAGCCTACTTCCCCCACATTGTGCAGGAAACCAGAAGGGCAGACAGATTATATTTGATGACAAATATCAACCTTTGTTGCTGGACATGAGTCCCCAGCACTAAGTAAGCAACAGGCAGAACAGCTCATGTGTTCTCCTTATGTAGCAATCATAGTCAAACAGCAAAATAACCAAACTGAGTCAATCAAAAACAATTATTTTTTGTGGCAATAAAGTGCCGTCCATGAACAACTGTGTTAGTACTAACAACATTGTTAGTATTGGGTAGTAGAATACGTCAAAGTCCCCAACAAAGTTTTTCAGCTGTTGATGTTAATGAAATTTGAGTATCTGAGGTCTAGTTACCTTTTCAGATGAAAAATATCCTGTTACAATGCCCATAGTTTTGCTACAATGTTACATGAAGGAGAGGAAACAAACCAAAGGGGATTAAGGTCCATGTGATGCAAGAATAGAAACTTTTTTATAATGGCAAGGAGGTTGTATTGGGCTGTAAAGGGAAATGAGTGTATCATTAATTTATTTTTGGTATGGGCAATATCTCTCTGATCATGTTGCTCTGTTGAAGTAAATACATCACTATTTGGGAAGTATTTGAACTTTGAGTTGAAAGCTGTCATGTCAACATGAAAACAACAGCAAGCTCTCCTGTACCAATTCAGTTTCATTCCAATTCAGTTTATATTTTACATTGCAATGGGATCACTTGTTCAGGGTCTGGTGGGACACTTTAAAACATCCATCTGGGGACAAATCTTTGTTTAATCTATGCTCAAATCACAGCATTGGGGAGCCAACATATTCAGAGCATGATTATTTCTGCCAGTCAGTTATCACCATGACCCTATAACAGCATTATCATCATCAGAGAACCCAACAGAAGATATGTCCTCCATGTCCATGCCACTGCTTTAAAAGTCCTGTGCTAAGCATAGTCAAAGCAGTAGCTTCTAAATGGAAAACCAGCTACTGGGGGTCCTGAATACTCAAGTGAATTTCTACAAATTACTTGGATCCTTACTCCCAAAACATACCGTTACATTTCTACCCTACTCTTGCTCCCAGGCTTTTCATATCTATATTGTGTGCTGACAGCGACCATATAAAGTAGGCTAATCTGAGGGAATTACTTGCCCAGCACCACTCCATGAGTTTCCCAGCTGAGCAGGGCGATGAACGTGGATGTCCTACGTCAGTAGTTAACGCACCTCACCGGCTGTAAACATGCCGATCAACTGATTCTGTACCAATCTCACACTAAACTATTGTGGTTTGTTGTTTAGGGTTTGTTTCTATGCTCAGGAATACTGGTATAGTTAATCTCTGGTCATCTCAGATCAATAATCTTATCTCAAACTTGGTTATGTTGACAGGAAACTGAGAAATGGGTTTGGTCACACCTCCTTGCTCCTTATGTCAGGTCACTGCAGGGAACTGTGAATTCAGCCCAGTTTTGCCTATCTTGAGCACTCTTGCCTGCAGGGTTGGTTACGGTGTGCATGTTCTCCCCAGTTCAAATATGGATTTACACCTATGTAGAATAATAAAATTGGACATGGCTTCAAGGAGGTTTTTTTAATTTTATTTTGGTTTATATTCTGTCCTTCAAAAATAATCCCAGGATAGTGCTTTCCGATCAGCCAAGAGCAAAGCTTGAATGAAAGGGAGGGAAGGGAAGAGTACTAATGACCAATTTTTTGATGTGGATCAAGTGTGTTGCATTGAATGGCATAAAGAAGATTGCCATGTCCAGTATACATATGGTAGGACAGATCTCTTTCCCTGCATATGGCAGCATCCAGGTGATTGGCTACAGCCCAGCTGGAGAGAGCAATTTGTTCTTACTTGCCTAAGTACTTCAATCTGTTATTCTCCATGTCCACAGAGAGATGGGCTGCATGAACATACTACTGCTTGCTCCAAAAAAGTGTTGAGCTTTTGGGAATGTTCCAACCAAACACAACAGTTTGCAAGCATTTAATTTGCACACCGAAAGCTTGGAGGGTGTTCACAAAGCACCTTCTGCCTCTGTTTTCCCACCCCACCCTTCCCAAAGGCCCAGAAACGTACCTTGGGGCAGGGTAGGGGAAGGTGATGGTGGGCAATTCCCAGGTGAGCATCTTTTATGCTGCTGCCTCCTTTCCATGTACCAAGGCAAATTTCAGGGCCTTGGGGCAGAGGAAGGGGAGATGGTGGTGGTGGTGGTGGTGGCAGTGGCCTGTAGGGTCAAGGCAAACAGGCCCTGCCCCTCCCCCATCCTGCTCAAAAGTTTGACATTCTTAATGGATAGCCTCGGTGCAATTTATGTCTGCTGTAAAGAAGCACCATCCCAGCCATATTGCTTTTGTGAAGTGACTTGACTCACTTCACCTTTGGCTATAGAGAATAATAAACATCTGGTTTAGGTCTTGCCCAGACACAAAATACTGATCTTGATGGACCAACGTGCTTGTTCTCTCTGTCCTCCACTTCTTCCCATAACATTTCTGTGTTTCTTCATATGCCACTAGTCCTCCCCACTTTACCATTATCTACCGTATCAGAACTGGTCTCATTCTGAGTTAGATGAATGGTACATCTGCCTTTACCTGACAGCAGCTCTCCGGGGTCTTTGGCACAGAGATCTATTCTGAGATGTTTTAAGCAGGGATGCTTGAGGAATCTGCTCTTTACTATGTAAAAAATGTTCCTGATCTGCACCTCTTGGGACTAATGTGTGGATCAGAACTTAGCTATCCAAGAGATTTTGCACGTCTCTTGCGATGCAGTTTTCAGCCATTTAGAGTCATGCTGGCTGGGAAATGCTGGGAGTTGTAGGACTTTTTCTGTCTAAATATGCATAGGATTACACCCTTAAAGTATCAAAGTACAAATGTAAATATGAACTTGAGAGTTCTATTTCCACAGGCCAGAAATCGATTTGTCCGTCCCTAGTTTGAACCAGAAATGTCAGGGCTTGAACTTGGGGCCTTATACACATTGGTCAGATCTAGAGGTACCCTTCCATGAGTGGAAGGCCTTCCCTGCAAGTGGTAGGGCTTATTCCCAATTTTGCACAAAATCCTTTATGCAAGAAAAGGGAACTGAAAACCAGCTGAGTGCTTTCGCTAGTGCAAGGCATTGTACAATCTCTTGCACAAGGTCTTGAATAACAGTTCAACATACATTCTTGTGCTAAGTCTATGTTGCGCAAAGTCTTCTGCCAGTTCTTGTGCAACACTTTACAGAACAGTGCCACCACCAGAATTTCTTCCACCAGTGCATCTCCCTATATTTTGAGTTTCCTGAGAGCAAGTACAAAAGGAAGAAAATAGATGGAACTGTCAGAAATTTAGTCTTCTGGCCCATATAGCGCGAAAGTCCTACTGCTTTGCAGATGTGTTTCTGGTCACCCCTGTTCCTGGAATAGAATCAGCTGTCTTAATTCTATGCATAATAAGGAATGACTATATTTTCTTTCTTGGCACAATTTGGCAAAACCAACATATGAGGTAAAGTTATGGCTCTAAGTAAGGACCGCTTTGCTATATATCCCTTGTCCTGCAGCTTTTGTCATTATACCTCAGGCCTGCAAAACCTGTCCTTCCAAGCCAGATGCAGCTACCAGCCACAGATTGTAGCTTGTCAATACTTTCCCACATAGAGAGGCACGCCATTTTGCAGTCCCAGCAAAACCACAAAATTTATTAAGCTGGTGGTGGGAGGTTTTATCAAACTTGTCGGGTTCCCATGCCCACCTGGTAGACTGCATTTGGCTCGGTAGAAAATAAGTTGTGCAGGCTTATTTTAGCTCTTTCCCTTTGCTTTGCATTTATTGCCTGAATTGAAGTAGAAAATCCTATTCCCCCATGTTTTTGTTATCTTAGGTTGCAAAAAGGAAATTATTAACACAACTTCTGAATCAGAAATGATTGAAAAAGCACAAATGAACAGTGACTAAGCCTCCTAAGTGGCTTTGTTAACTTTGATCTGTATGTTACTTTCAATAAACGAGATGTCTTCTGCTTCTAGAAATGGTGACCTGCCCACCCCAGATTTTCACCAGTCTTCTGCGATACGTCACCACTTTGCTTAGTACAAAGCTCTTTGTGGAAGACCCACTGAGACATTGGTTGCTGCTATGTAATGGAGAACATACCAATAAGACAGTGTTTCATGTTTAAAAGTCAACAAATGTTCTAAAGCGAAAGAGGGCCCCTTATGCTGGCCTCTGTCTTTTTATTTGGTCTCTGTTAAGTCTTCCCATCAAAGAACGAATCTGAATGAAAAGTTCCCTCAGCCTTGCATCCTGCTCATCAAAATAGATCTGCTATGGGAAATTATGTCTCAGGAAATTATAACTTTTATATAGCCACAAGAATGGCAGTCTAGAGCAGCCTTCCCCAACCTGGGGAAGGCTCTCCAGATGTTTCAAACTACAATCCCTATCATCCCCAAACTACAGGCAACTCAGGAAGCTGCCTTATACCAAATCAGACCATTGGTCCATCCAGCCCAGCATTGTCGGCACTGACTGGCAGCGGCTTTTCAGGGTTTCAGGCAGGAATTCTACATGCAAAACATGTGCTCTACCACAGAGCCATGGACCTTCCCCATTGGCCATGCTGGCTGGGGCTGATGGGAGTTGTAGTCCAAAGCATCTGGAGAGCACCAAGTTGGGGAAGGCTGGTCTAGAGAGACCCATGGATTGAGGAGTGCACTAGAGAATCTGGAAATATTAACAATTCAGCTTGTTGGTTCCTGAGGGAGAGTGATCAGCCTAGGCTGTTGCCATCAGCTTTGCTTCCATTGTGCATGTATGTGGAGGGGGCTCCTTTTTCCATTCCTATGTGCTGACTTCCACGCATGTCTGGAATCAATATGTGTTATTGGTCAGTAAGGAGACAATAATTATAAGACCAATAACTATGAGCAATATTTACCTTTTATAAAATAGTAACAACATAGGACCCTGTATGATGCTACTGCACTTGTTCAGAATTTTAGTCTGTCAAGGCCTGGATATTTCAACCAGGATGTGCTTGGGGCATGGGTGAAAAGATGACAAAACTGGGCAGGTATTTATGACACTGGCATTTAAATAGCAATGCTCTTAATTCTCTTTCTCAGATAAACTAAATCTAAATTCTAGCGATCTAAAACATTCCTTTTTCACATTGTTTGAGGAATTTATGTGGAACCTTCAGAATATGATTTCTAGGTCCAAGCTATTGCCATCTGACCCTACTTATGAGTTGGAGTATCTATGTGGCCACAGTGGGGACTAGCCATAGCTCAATGATAGAACAGATGTCTGGTATACAGAAAATCACCCGTTCAATCTCTGGCATCTCCCATTAAAAAGATCTTAAGTTGCAGGGCTTGGAAAAACCCTGTGACCATGGAGAGTACGGTAATCATTGGCCAAAGTGAACAATACTGGGCAAGGTGGACCAGCAGCTTCATATGTTCATATAAAGTTCTGGAACAGAAGGATGGAATACAGGCCTGTGGCTTACGCTGGCTCAGCTTGTCTGTGGAAAGCTAAGCAGGGTCAGGCCTGGTTATTACTTGGATGGGAGGCCCCTCCTCTAGTTTCCTGCATTGAGCAGGGGGTTGGACTCAATAGCCTTGTAGGCTCCTTCCAACTCTTAAGATCTATGAAATCTATGAAAACCTTTAGTCTTTGACTAGGTATGGGAGTTCTTGTGTTTTCCTGTCACATGTTTTGTGTGGGTGTGTTATAAAAAAGCACTGAGAGGAATTGAAATACCTAAATCAACAAAGTAATTTATTGACAGTAGCTGCAGTCCCCAATGTACTAAAGTCCCACCAAAGTTCAGTTAATTATCTATGATAGGTATTTCTGCTCTGTTTTTTTAAGGGAAACCTCCCAAAGTGATTTCCATAAAAACATAAAAGAGTCAACAATGGAAATAGAATTCAAAACAAAACCAGCAGCAAAAATAACAAAGCCAGATAAAATAATCAAACATACTAAAAAGCCCAGGTGATATTAAAAGATCTTCACCTGGCACCTGCCAACATCCATCTGATGTTAGTCTCACTAAAGTCCCATTCATTTCAGTGGGTCTACACTAAGTAGGACTAACATTGGATACAATCCAAAGGAAGCGCCATGCAAAGGAGAACATTCCAAAGGTGGGGTGTTCCAACATAGATGTTCCTATCATGACTTTTCCAATCCATCTGCCTCACCTGCACAAAGGCCTCTGATGGAGACCATGATACCCAGGCAGCTTCATGTGGGAAGAGGAGGAAAAGGCAGTTTTTGAGGTAACTTGATACCAAATCCAAACAAGATGAGCGGGAGCCTCTGAACTCAGAGGCTCACACTCATCCAATGCAGAGTAGGAAGAGTGGTGGAGGTGACCTTTTCCTCCCCACCCCTCCTGCTCTGCATTTTCGCCAAACAGCTGTTTTTGGCCGTCTAGTGATAGCATCTCAAAGGGGGAAAGAGGCAGCTGGAGTGGCTTCAGGATACCTTGTAACCTGGCCAACCCAGTCTCCTCCCCTCCCCGCCCCCTGAAATGCCCCCTTCTACCCCTCTCCGAGGTCTCTTTGCCAACATTGGATAGCAGCTGGGGCAGTTCTTTCTGCTCCAGTTGTGAGCAGGCGGGGGATCAGATTTCCACTTCCCAGCGCTGAGGTTGAAGCGTTGTCTCCGACTTTGGAGCTGGGAATGCAAACTAGCCTATGCCCCCCCAGGCAATGTCTAGGGGCCACAGGAACATTCCCTCCATGCTTTAGAGGTCGTCTAGTACTTTGAATTGGGCCTGGAAATGAGCTGGGAGCCAGTGCAGCTGTTTTAAAACTGGATATATTCATGGGTAAGTGCATTTTGGGTTGGGATCAGTCTCTGGAGACAGCATTCTCTCCATTGTCCTAATCATTTTGTAAACCAATGTGTATGAAAGCAGGGCACCTGACTATCTGCTGAAGTCGAAAAGTATGTGCAAAAAGGGAACAATGAATGAGGATGATGGATCGGGGGATATTAAAGATGTTCATGGATGACCATAGTCCTGGCTGAAAATATATAGATGGGACAGTCTATTACAGCGAAGAGGGTTCTGGCAGGGAACATAAGAGCCATATTGAACCAGACCAAGGGTCCAGCATTCTGTTCACACTGTAGCCAACCAGCTGCTCACAGGAAGCCCACAAGAAGGACATGAGTGCAATGGCACCCTCCTGCTCATGTTCCCCAGCAACTGGTATACATAAGGCATATTGCCTCTGATACTGGAGGTAGCATGTAGCCATCAGGACTAGTAACCATGGATAGCCTTATTCTCCATGAATTTGTCCAGTCCCCTCTTCAAGCCCTCCAAATTAGTGGCCATCACTACATCTTGTGGAAGTGAATTCCATAGTTTAGCCATGCGCTGTGTGAAGAAGTACTTTCTTTTATCTGTCCTGAATCTCCCACCATTCAGCTTCATGGGATGACCCCTGGTTCTAGTACCTAGGGGCAATTTCTATACCACCCAATAGCCAAAGTTCTCTGGGTAGAATATCCCAGTCCTATATACAGGCCTGTGGCTTATGCTGGCTCAGCTTGTCTGAGCGTGGAAAGCTAAGCAGGGTCAAGCCTGGTTATTACTTGGATGGGAGACCCCTCCTCTAGTTTCCTGCATTGAGCAGGGGGTTGGACTCGATAGCCTTGTAGGCTCCTTCCAACTCTATCTATGAAATCCTGGTTGCAGGAGCAAAATACCTTTCAGTTGGAAGGGCCTATTATGGAGACAAAGCTTGATCCCATTTTAAAGCTGTGTAACTACAGAAGGTAAACAAAGGAAGCAGCATCTGCTTTATTGAGGCCCAAGGACTCTCAAGGGCCAGCCCTGAAATCTGTTCGTGGTAACACAATCTTTCCTTTCACAGCTCCCTTGCCGTGCAGCGCTGCTCCTGCTTCCTTCAAATACATTGAGACTCACTGATCACATGGATTACCTTGGCTAAATGCAACACAGAAATAGTTTCTTGGGTCATTACAACAGCCTTCAATCCCCTGCTGGTTAATATATTGTAAACAACTATTTGATGTGTTAAAAGTTTTGCAATTGGGACACCATCGGCCGGGAATGACTAAAGGTATTTGCATAAGCAGCATTGCTCTGTACGTAGTTGAATGAGCTTTCTCCCCATTCCTTCTGAAGATGAGTTTGCTGTAGCTTGGAAGTTTGCATATTTTGGTCATGAATGGAAATTAGTCCAATAAAAGCGATTGCCTTGCTCATTTTGAGTCACTCACATAAATGAAATGAGTGCAATGAAATTGGTAAGGACCCTGCCTGTCGACTTCATATACCTGAGGATGTCTGCCTGGGTGTCTACCAGCAGTGGCAAGGCAGCAGCTAAAGTGAGTTGCTTTTCTTTATGGGAGGGAAGAGTTAGCCAGCTAAACAAGCTCAGAGAGTCGGTTTCCCCTATAGTATAGCTTGGGGGAGGTTGGTATAGGGCCTATGCCAACCTCCCCCAACCTGGTGCCCCACTTATGTGTGAGACTACAACTGCCATCACCCCCCAGCCAACAGAATTTACTGTATTGCATCTAAGATAGCACATTTCTACTAATTTCATCTCATTCATTTCATTTTCATTTATTTCATTTTTATACCGCCCCACAGCTGAAGCTCTCTGGGCGGTTCACAACAGATTGTGCATAAAAACAACAATTAAAACATACAAAATAGTTAAAAAGATTAAAAACCAAATATAAAAACGCAGTGTAAAATAACAATCCAAAGTTAATAAAACTAAGCCTACAGGTGACAATCCCCCCCTCCCCGTGCTATTGCTCATCCACTATTGGTCATCAAGGAATTTGGTCATGGAGAGGATACTTGCACTGATCCTGAAGAGCATCATTTCAAAACAAAGGAAATTGGCATGTTGTTGCGGCAAAGATATTCACCGGCTACATCTAGGCATACTATTTCCTGAAGCCAAACAACAACAACAACCTAAAATGCATTCCCAGGCTCAACCCACTCTGGCAGTGTTGAGGTAGCCTCGTCCCGTGCAGCTGGGCTCTCTGCATGCTGGGGGCTCTCTGTTTGCCCTCAGCTTTCAGTTTAGAGCCTTTCACATGTAGACAAGGATGATCTGTGAGGCAAAACAACCGTAGGGCAAAGCGGAGCTGAATCTAGTCTCAAGAGACTCTAGTCTCTGGAGGGAGCAGGAAGAAGCAGCATTTGAACTTATGATAGCCTGGTTGGTTCATGTGGTGCCTCTGTATGGTGGTGTTCGCGAATTCTGGCTGTGTGATGGTCCTGGGGGAGAGGAGGGCAGGGCAGCATCCTCATTGGAGCAAAATTTGCCTTGGTTGGGTGGGGTCTGTACAGCTGTATGGAAAATGTCCACCCAACATCCCAACTTCAAGCAGGAAGCAGTGGTAATGGTCGAAGATGGGAACATGCCCACTACATCCCACTATCCCCCCAAATCCTTGCTCAGAACGAGCAAGTTCATGCCACCACCTCTTCCACCAACCCTGAGAGAGTGAGAGAGAAGAGGGTGACCTTGCCCACCAATCGGTGTAGACTTCAATGGACTTTTCCTGTGGGCCAACAACCCTTCACAGAAGGTTCTGCACCGCCGAACTATGGCAATTGTAGCCACTTATAATGTGTAATTTATATGTGTCCAGGGACATGCACTGCTATGCTCTTCTTTACCTATACATATGAGTACATACTTGGAACAGAAAAAGAGTATGTTAAGAGTTTTCATGAAGAATATGGGCTGGGTCACACATGACATTAAACAATTGTTTAGCATTATGTGCAAAAGCTTCGTGGCTTGCATGCTCCGCACTCTCCGCTCTCCCTTCTGGCATGGCCACAAGGAGGAGTTTGGAAGCTTTTGTTTCCATTTTCAACTAACCATGTTTTTTTGTTATGTCTGAACCTATACAAACTGTGATTACTGTAAGTATGATTTAGGGCAAGTGTGGGGAACATTTTATGGTCTGGGGGCTGGATTTTCCCCAACTCCTCCTGTGGTCTAGAGGATGTCAGGGGGTAGAGCCCACCCATGATGTATGGGGCAGGGCTCCACCTGTGACTTCAGGGCTCCCTGCCTCCTGACATAATTAGGTCCTTGGTCAAAGTGCTGGCTGCTCCAGCTTCCCAGGGAAACAAGCCAGCTTCAAACCATGGTTTACAATTCCATGTTTCTTTGCTAAACCATTGTTAACAATAACCACTGTTCTTGGCTTGGACAAAGTGAGTAACTGCAGTTGGTTGATAATGGAAGTTTAAGCTTCCAGTTTCCCCTTTGCAGCTGTGCTGGAGGAAGACAGGGAAGCGGGGAGTACATGAGCCTGGTGCTCACAAGGTCTTGTTCCCTGAGCTAAACTGTGGTTTAGCATTATTCCCAAATGTAGCATCTCTTGGCATACTTTATTTCCAAAATAGAGGCAAAAATGCGTTATAAACTTACTGGTATTTTTCTGTAGAGGTGGGGAATGAGCATTACTGCAGCACACCCTTAGATTAATTTTAAATTATGGTGTACTACAATCCAGCAAAGTCCCAGTCTTAAAATGTATACAGTACAGAAGAAAGATAAACCTCCCTAGGGGTATCTTTACATTTATTCATATAAATGGCCTGTTTCATAAAGCTGGGAAAATTAGTGGCACTCCTTCCCTTGAGGCCCAAACCACACATTACATGTGAATGTTGCAAAGATAGCCCGATGGCCCAGTTTGAACCGGAAAAGCTGTTTTTCATACGTAGGACTAGGATAAGTATTACCAGTTGTTGGGGACCATGACTGAGGAGGTGCTGTGGAGTGAAGGTCCTGCTTGTGGGCTTCCCACTGGGCAGCTGGTTGGCCCCTGTGAGAACAAAATGCTGGACTTAGACCTTTGGTTTGATCTGACACAGCTTCTAATGTTCTCATTCATTTATTAATCCATTCAATTAATTTATGAGTTGTCCTATAGCCAAAGTTCTCAAGGCAACATACATATAAAAACAAATATAATAAAATCAATGATAAAACACATTAAAAGAATTTAAAAGCAGCAACAATAAAGTAGTTTTTAAAAGAGAGATAAATATAAAAGCAGCTAAAACATGAAAAAGTATTATTTTAAAATGCAGCTTTAAACATATCATTAAAAATAAAACAAGCAGCAGTTTTAAAAAAAGATCTGGGAGAATAAAAAGTTCTTCACCTGGCGCCCAAAAGTCAAAGAAAGCATTCCACAATGGGGGGGGCCACCACTGAAAAGGCCTGCTCATGAGTAGCCACCCACCAAATCTCAGCACAGGCAGTCCCCGAGTTAAGAACACCCGACTTACAGACTTAAGAATGGACTTCTAGGTTCCCCGGCGCTACGTCATTACGTAGAGTACATAGCATAGTATACTACGCAATTTGAGTAATTTACACAATTTGCATAAATTTATTTATTTATTTATTAAATGCCAATTTTAACGTATAGAACACTATGCTGTTCCGACTTACATACAAATTCGACTTAAAGACATTCTTAAGAACAGAACTCGTTCGTAACCCGGGGACTGCCTGTATGTGGGGACACCTGGAGCAGGCCTCAGACGACTATCTCAGGGCATGGCCAGGAACATATGGGAAGAGGCGGTCCTTCAAGATATGAGTGGAGAAGTGCCATATTCTTCCCAGCTGCCTCCTTGGCTCCTGAGAATGCCTCCTCCATGAACTTGTACATCTCTCTCTAAATAAATATAAGTCAAACAGTGTACATCAGTAGCTCCACACATACTTATAGATTTCATAGATCATAGAGTTGGAAGGAGCCTACAAGGCCATCGAGTCCAACCCCCTGCTCAATGCAGGAAACTAGAGGAGGGGTCTCCCATCCAAGTAATAACCAGGCCTGACCCTGCTTAGCTTTCCACGCTCAGACAAGCTGAGCCAGCATAAGCCACAGGCCTGTATCATCTTTTTAATATAATCCTTCCCAAAGATACCAACCAGGCTTATTTACCCAAAGACAAACCGCCACCTATTTCCCCCTTAAATCAATATCGCACACCCCCATTTAAAAAAAAAAAATTCTTCCATTGCTCATTCATCATTAATTTCAGCAAAGATCAGTACATTTAACCAATAAAAAATTACCTTTCAAGTTCTAATTTACTACCAAAGCAAGTCATTATTTTCTTTTAAATATTTCTTCATCTTAAAAATAATCTTTCTAATAAAATCCTTCCCACTAACATTTATAAATATACCTTATATGCTTCCCTTTATGACTTACTGTATTCTAACAACCCTTTCTCCTACTTTACCATTATAAAAAGGGATTCTCACTCTCTCCCCCTTCATCCCAAGCTAAAGAAACCCTCTCTTTTTTCTTCTTGTTCTTCTAGGGATCTATCTCTCAAATCCCTTTAGGTTCACAACCGTAATTTTTCTATTGGGATCCCAATGATCCCACACAAGTGTGTCCCCCCCCCCCCCATGGATCTCTCTCACAGATCCACTTGGTGTTGAGAACTACCTAACTCCATAAAGTAATATATCTCTCAAATCCCTTTGGGTTCACAACCATGATTTTTCTATTGGGCAACCATTTAAGGGCTCTGACCACTGCTGCTGCTGCTGCTGCTGCTGCTATTATTATTATTATTATTATTATTATTATTATTATTATTATTATTATTATTATTGTACCATGTGCATGGTGCTTTACCTAGTATAAGAGAACAGTTCCCTGCGCCCAAGAGCTTACAATCTAAAATGTAATATAGAGGCGATAGCAAATGGTAGGGGTAAACCGGGGAGGAATATGCCATTATTTCAGTCAAACATAACTTTCAGCCTACCTTCCCCACATTGTGCAGGAAACTCCTTGTTTTAAAGATCTCCCTCCCACTTTAAAAATGGATCCCTTCATGGTGGCTTTGTTCTCATTAGTAGTTTGCCAAAGAAATAATAATATTTTACATTTAGATATCTCTGAGTGTGCAAAGTGGTTCACAGGCGCATCCTGCAAGCTCCTATTTTCTCCACTCAGAAAAAAAAACCCCATGTGGGCTCTATTGTACTTTATTAAAAAAAACAAGAACAACACTGTGATTGAAGAATAATGCCAAAATGGAATGATGATGTTTGTTCCTGCTATTTGAGGTACAGTAGTTGGGATTTTTCTTTCTTTCTCTTAAGGAGGGTGTGTTTTCTGCTAAAAATCCAAAATCCCTGCAGAATAATCCTAATCATGACTGTAGGGAGCTTTCTTTATTGCACTTCAGCATGTGTTAGAAAAAGACTTTCACATGGGGTACACAGGTAGACACAAGTAAAATTTACCACTGCTCTGAAAACAGAATAACAGTGCAATCCTATGCATGTGTACTCAGAAGTAAGTCCTATTGCGTTCAATGGGACTTACTCACAGGAAAGTGTGTATATTTTAAAGCAATCTACAGCACTGACCATCACATCTTGTGGCAGCATATTGATTATGCATTGTGTGAAGAAGTATCGTGTAATTGAGGGATAATTGTGAAATACGAAATGTTACTCCTTGCTAGAGGAAGAGGTAGCAGCAGCAGCGCCAGTGCTAGCATGACTTTTCCAGAATTATATTATTATATAATATCTTATATATTATAATAATTATTATATTATATATTATTTTATAAAAGTGGCTTTTGTAATTTTTTTAACCTTACTTAAATCCTTAATTGTTGATATCTGGCGTTTTTCATGGGGGGAGGGGTGTCAGTGCTTGCAGGGCAATCTCTTTTTGTTTTAAAATGGTCATGATTGCCACAAATTCAACAGGTGAAGCTTACCCACCCACCCACCCACCCAACACTCCCAAACATGGAGCTTCTGAGAAAAAGGGAAGTTTCTTGCATTTCCTTCTGACACTGAACCTCACCTGTTAGAGGCACAGAGTCAGCTCTTTGGCAATATAAAGATAGGAATCATTCACCTCTCCATGGGTCCAGGCCAGCGAGTGCAGTCTCCACCTCCTTTTCTTTTCATCAAGCAGAGACAGCAGGTAGAGAGCACATGCACACACATATCCTCGGGTCTGTTCCCTCCCTGCTTACTGTGGGCAGCCATTTGAGCCTAAGCAGAGCTACCTTAAAGGGGCCATGGGAACAACTGCAGATAAGCTAAAAGAATTCGGGACTTTGTTATGTAAAGTGAGAAGCCAGGATGGCTTAAGGGTTTTTGTGGCGGTTCTCGGGGATATTCGGGACAGTTGGAGGGTATGCAATGGTGGTGGTGAGAATGGGGAGCAGGAGATGCCACTGCCTGTCAAGGAAGCAAGTGGTAGCAATAATGAGAAAGAGGGTAGGAGTAATAGCAGCTGGTGACAATGTAGGTGAGAAGGTACTGAGAGAGCAGGCCCACTGAGGGTGTCTTGCCCAAGGGCACTCAAAAAGCTGGAGCCGGCACTGGTTAATTGTGTATAGGAAGGAGGATCAACAGGACAAAGGGGCTCATCTCTATGGTTTAGGACAGTGTTCTCCAACCTTGTAGGCCAAAAACATCTGGGGACCCAACTCCCAGCATGCCCCAGCCAGCATGCTGGGAGTTGTAGGCCAACAACATCTGGGGACCCAAGGTTGGAGAACACTGGTTTAAGAAGACCAAATGCACCAGTCATTTGAGAGAATTCAGTGAGCTAAGCAGGACGTGTTTCATTTTCACCTCATCAATGTGGTCTAATTATGAAGGATTAAGTGTCAATTACTCCCTAAGAGGCTGTGTTCACACTTCAGCTAAGCACGGGTGGTGGATCAACTCTAGCGTAAGCCACAAGTGTAAAAGACTTCACTAATAGAACGCCTGTTATGTCTGGCCATCAGGGAGAAGCTAACTATAGAGAAGGCACCATAAACTGTGAAATGAAACCGGCTCCTCTCCCTATGATAAGAGGAAACTGGCATTGAACCTATTACTCAGATTAGGGTGAATCTGAATTGCTTTCCCCTTGAGCTGCTACAGAGATAGATCAGTCGGATTAAATTCCTCTCTCTTATGTAAAACAACTTAACTGGAAAAGATAAAAACGTTAAAAAAATTTTTTTTTTAAGACTTGTATGTTTCCTTGAGTCTGGATAATAATAAGTCCTTGACTTACAAATGTCTCCTTGATTGTTTAATGAATTATTTTCTCCCTCTCAGGCTGTTACTGAATGGAATGTTCTAATAAAACATTATAAAAAATGGAATACATGTATTACCTGAAATTATTCTAGTAGAGTGATTTACTTGCGTAATAAATGTGTGGTATTATTTTCTCTCTGGCATCTGGAGAGCGATTGATCATTGTATCTAACGTATACACCATTATTTTCTTTAGACCTCAGTATCCTGAACATGGTGGTCCATTGTCTGGATGTCATTGCCTATACAATTATACATCTAAAATTACTTTTAGGTAATAGTAGAAATAATCATAGAAAAATACTGTTGTGCTTAGAGAGAGACTTTGACCCTCATGCAGCAGCAAAGATCGTATAGAAGCAGGCTTCTGTGTGTGTAGCTGGTGCAGATACGATGGATGTGTAACTTGTGATACTCATCAGCTGGAGGTCACAGATCGTATGTACGTCCACTTCAGGGTGGGGAACTTCTGTTGCTCCAGATGTTGTTGCACTTCAGTTCCCATAATCCCTGACCATTGGCCATGATGACTGGGGCCGATGGGAGCTGGAGTCCAACCACATCTGGAAGGTCACAGGTTCCCCACACCTGATCTACATATAGCAGTTACAATGTTGCGCCTATCGCGTCCCAGAGTACAAAAACAACTTTTTAAGGGGGCCAGCAAGGAGGACATTGGGGTCTTCCCCAAGCCCCAGGGATCCTGAGAGGTCTGGATGGAACAATTCCACTGTGGGCCACTACAGTAATACGGAAGCTGTGAAGATCCTAGGGCAGTGGTGTAGTGGAGCGGTGATGTGGAGGGGTGCAGCTCTGGGACTTTTTGCAGAGCAGGAACAGAGATGTCATCTGCAAGAGCATGAGGGTAACTGATGATCCTCCTTGCTCTGACAAATTAGTGAGGCAATAATGCATTTTGTGACAAATTAGCATGTGAGGCACGGGTGGGGAACCTCTTTCAGCTCGAGGGCCAAATTCAATTTTGGAGAAGCTCGGCGGGGGGGGCAGGACCACTGGGGGATGGGGAGAGAAGAGGAGTGTGAGTTGCTACCTTGCATGGGGGGGAGGGGGAAGAAGTGTGAGCTGTGCTGCCACATAGATTTCATAGATTTCATAGATCATAGAGTTGGAAGGGGCCTACAAGGCTATCGAGCCCAGTGCAGGGAGGGTAAGGAGTGCGAGCTGTTGCCACCCTGGGGGGGGAGGGCAGGAAGGAGTGTGAACCACTATTGTGCTGGGAGTGGGCTTCAGCAGTGGTGGCAGCGGCACTGAGACCCACAGACTTCCCAGTGGCAGGGTGTGTGGAATCTATCTCCTTTCAGATCTGCCACTTGAGGCAGAGGATTCACCCTGCCTCTTGGGAGGGCTGTCCCTGTGGGGGCCGCATTCTAGTGGTGGGTGGGGCCAAAGACAAAAGGAGCAGGGCCCAAACCACCAAAAATACCAGCCCATTTTAGCGTAAAGCTTTTACTGCCAGCAATTAAGCCCTTAGGAGAGGCATTTTAACCTTTTAGCGTGAAGAAAAAGCTGCGCAAAACCTGGGAAACCACCAAACAGTTGGTAGTCTGGGGAAAGGGGGAGGCACCGGGTGAAGGGTTGTGGCCCTTTGGAGAAGGGCCAGACTGGGATCTCAGGAGGGCTGGATTTGGCCCCTGGGCCGGAGTTTCCCCACCCCTGATGTAAGAAGTCAGAGAATAATTAAGCAGAGGCTGAATATTTCTTCCCTATTCTTTGATGGGGTTCCTACTTCACTCTAGCAGTTTACATTGTAACACTTCTTTGCAGTCATATTGATCCTAAAAACTGGGTTTTATGCTATGTATAAAGAGCAGCTCTGCTCTGCTAAGAGCAGAGCTGCTCTTTACTGGTGGTGGTGGTGGTATGAGAGCTCCTGCACTTCAACATTTACCACTACACCACTGGTTTAAGGGAGATGCTATCTTTTGTCATACTTGCAACATAGAATCTACAAGTCAAGATCCTACCATAGACCATACCCTAATGGTCTAGGCACTCTGCATAAAACACAGAAGATCAGTGTAGAACTAGGGTCCATAAAATTAAAATGTGTGTGTGTGTGTGTGTGTGTTGGGGGGACGGGGGAAAGAAACACTGTTATTAGGTGGAATTTCCCCCCCAATAAAAAATTAACCTTGGCAACTGTGGTGACATATGATACAATTGTCCCCATTTCTATAGACTCACTAAGGTTGAGTCTGGTTTTATTGTCTTAGCATCATCTCTAGATTGAGGGGCAATCTACACCCAATGGTTATTGCAGTACTGGATCGCTTCTGTGACTTGTGGGGCACAGGACACATTCACTTTTCAGTTCCGCTTGCATTTGTCTTGCGTTATCATTCTTCTGTTCTTCCATAATTTCCTGGACTACCTTTATTACAATTTTTCTGTTATTGCAATTCACTATTGCAGTACGTGGCTACGTGTGTTCTCACCGGGCACTGTCATTGCCTATCTCGGTGTGGCTATGAAATTGTCCTAAGCGGTGTTAGCCAATTGTTTTCGAGGGGTGGGGAACATTCAGCTTTTATCTTCCAAAGCTGTATTGGGGCTTCAGCAAACCAGATTTTTTTTTCCCTTGCCTCGCCCCCGCCCCCCCGGTTTTCTCTCTTCCAAAGTGAGCTGAAGTGTAAGTGCTTCCCCCTCCCCTCCCTTTTGAAAAAATAAAGTTTTGAATGCCCCTTTCAACCCCCTGCCCCAAAGTACAACTAGCTGTAAATAAGCCAAAATGCATGTCTACTCCGAAGTAAATCACAAAGCGAATAGGACCTATCAGGGCTTCCGTGAAAGAGTAGCAACTCCAAGATTGCTTTCCTGCTGCCCACAGCTTCTCTCTGTATGTCTCCTCCTCCTCCTCATTATTATTTATTTATAACCCACCTTTCCCCCAATATTGGGACTCAAGGTGGCTTTACAACATTAAAATTTGTATAGTTAATAGAGAAATACAAAAGTTAAAAGTCTCACCTCAGCACATAGCAACTTGCCTTACACCAAGTCAGGCCTTTTGTCTATCTAGCTCAGTACTGTTTCAGACAGGAGTCTTTCCTAGCCCTTCCTGGAGATGCCGAGGGTTGAACCTGGGACCTTTGGGATGCAAAGCATATGCACTTCCATTGGTCTATGGCCTTTTGCTAGCACTGGAATGGTAGAAGACACCGATGCAGAACACACCTCTGCATCTTTGACTGTTTAAAAACAGGTATGACGTTCAGGCTGCTCAGTCCTGAAATTGAGATAGCAAACAGTCAGTATTCATCGGTAAAATCAGAATCTTTAGCCCTATTCAGACACCCCTAAATGGATTAAATCTAATGATGCACTAGCAGATGTCTGCTAGTGTGCCAGGACTTTGTCCCTTTCTCATCACCCTGCAGCCCTCTGTGCTGACTGAAAAACTGCTCCGGAGGGTTGCCTAACCTTCTGGAGAAGATTTTAAGGGTGTGCAGCGGGCTGGGGGGGGATTGCCCCCCTCCTGGTTCTGCTGATGCAAGCAGTTCCAGCAGCAGAATGACACTATTGGATCCAACCAGTGCTTTTTTTCTGGAGAAAAGGGTACCGGAACTCTTGGATTACATTTCCTCGGGAGTAGATGGCGATTAAATTGTAATGCAATTAATAGAAGAAAAGGTGCTGGAACTCAGTTCCGGTGAGTTCCACCAGAAAAAAAGCCCTAGATCCAACCAATAGTGATGCAAGTGCAGCAGGGGGATTTCAGATTATAGCAGGAGCAGGACCGGTGCAAGGCAGTTTGGTGCCCTAGGCAAGATCAGATATTTAGCGCCCCCCCCTTCCCACTTGAGAGTGCTGTATTTTTTTTCAAGACGTTTCTGGCACCCTCTTTAGCCCTGCGCCCTAGGCAGCTGCCTAGTTGGCCTAATGGTAGCACCGGCCCTGAGCAGGAGACCCTGCCCCAAGCTCCATTCATGGGTCATTCCTTTGTGAACAGGAGTGGCATGTGCATAGACTCTGTGCACAATGGAATGGTCAGTACATGGAGGCTAAGGCCAGGGCCACTGGGCATGATCTCGATTCTGCACTCCCTGCATTGATTGTATCTAGATCAGTGTCTGCACAGGGCTTTGGAGCCTCAGTAACTGGTTTGGTCCAGTGTGTTAACTGATGCCTTCTTTACCTGGGACTTCCCTGCTGTCTGATCAGAAAGAACAGGGACTTTGCCTTCTCAGTCCACATCACAACTGGATCCACAGTCACTCTGCTTGCTACTTTCATTGTCTTTCTGTGTAGTACACTTGCCTATGTGATTTCCAAATTCCTTTTAGCCCTGCATGTCTATAATTTAAATTCAGCGTACTCCACAGGCAGTTGGTACATTTGAAGAAAGAGAGGAAAGCCAGATGAGTCACTGAACTGTAAGGTGAGATGGCAAATCCAGCTCTCACTTGTTTTGTGCTATAGTATCTTACAAATTATTATAGCTTACTGAAAGTGTGGTTCTAAGCACGCTTATTAGGGATTTAGCCCCACTGAGTTCAGTAGGACTTATTTCTGAGTAAACATGTTCAGGACGGCACTGTTGATATCCTGAAACCAGGTGTCTAAATTGTCCCCCTAGCCTCTTCCTACTTCTGGATTGTGCTCCAACACACTAAGTCTAATATTTAAACTTTAGACTGGGTCCCTGGAAAGAGACTAGATGCTCTGCCCAGTCGTGTAGAGGGGGAATTATTATATTCCATGTGTGCCCAAAGCCTGAAACACCCTTCCCACAGGTAGTAAAGCATGGGTGGCAGACTGCCTGGCATGATTGTATAACCCAACAGTATAAAGAGACAAAATCTCAGAACATTGAAAAAATATACGGTATGTGGTTTTATTCCAAAAAGTAGCCCTACACGTTTCGGCCCTGAGTATGGGCCTTCTTCTGGGGCTAGATTAGAGAAAGAAGAATGGGACAAAAGCACATAAATATACATTAAAAAAATACATTTAAGAATTTAAAAAAACATTTTTAAAAAAACAACCCTTGGTAATAATGCTAATTATCACACTGCAAAATTGCCTGTGATTACTTACTCAGTATGTATATATATATATATATATATATATATATATACACCTGCTGAGATCTCTGTAAAATATAGTCTCCAAGATGAATCCTGTGACTGTTGACAAATTGTGATACATGAAGTAGTTTTTTATATACATTTTTAACAAAAACTTACAGCTGTATCCATGTAGCTTCTAATTAGGCTCAAGGTCTCCCATATCTGGACATGCAGCATATTCTGAGGGAGTGTCTCGGAAGTACTGAACTTTAAAGAAAAGTCTGAAACTCCAGCAGAGTTAAGCCCTGCTAGGTCCATAACAAATAAAGAGGACGAACACTGGGCCGCGTTTCCTCACTAGCCCAGGAGATCATCATACTGGAAGCAGTGAGCTAGGGTCCTTCACCAGCACAGTGATCAGCAAACAAGAAAAGGGAGGCAGAAAGGGAATGTTCCTGTCTATCTAAATTTATAAACTGCCCTTCATCCACAGGATCCCAAGGTGGTGTACACAACCTCAAAAACTGACAACAAATCCAATATAAAAACCATACAATTACACACTAAAAAGCAAATTAGACAACTCTTCAACCAGCAAACCAGACAACAATCCATTCAGTTTAAAAGAGCTCAAATTTATTTATTTATTTTAAATTTAAATTCTAAAATTATCACATGTTAAAAGGTTAAATTGCCTGGGCAAAACAACAACAACAACACGTTTTAATTTGGTGTCAGGGGGGGGGGAAATAAAGTTGGTGCCAACTGGATCCCCTTTGGAGGTCTATGGTAAGTAAATCCTCTCGAAGGGCAGTGCCTTCTGGAGAGATGATTCCTGTTGCTGTCTCTTTTGAACTGTGATACTCAGCACTTGCAGCTGTTATAGAGGAATGCCTGGTGGATACAACATCGGTAGGAGCAAGCTTAGCCAGCTCCTCCCTGGCCTGGTGACTAGCCTCCCGTTGGGCAAGACCTCTCTACCCACTGAGCTCTCTACCACAGGAAGGAAACTTTATGCAGAAAGTCCCACCTCTCTGCCACAGTCTCCCAGCTGATCCTAGTTCCAGCCACTGTTTGCTACTTTGCAAGTGTATGTTCTTGCGCAACAGCACAGTGGCTGTGGAGCTCTTGGTATGCAGCTTCTTGGGTGGACAAGGACCAAGTGTCTGTTGCCTTGGATGGTAAGTGTTGTGCTGCGGGCTTCAGTGACTGGTGTAGGGCTGGATCAGTTACAGCGGGGTAGGGGAACCTGTTGTTGGACTATAACACCCATCATCTTTGACTATTGGCCATGCTGGCTGGGGATGATGGGAGTCATAATTCAACAGCAACTGGAGTGTCACAGGCTCCCCAGTTGTAGGTTACAGGAGTACCCATGGTGGCCCATGATCCTTGGTCTGACTGAGGGAGAGGTCAGCAATTGCTCTGAATTGTTTTTACTGGATATGAAGTGAGGCAGCTTGACTGGCTCAACAATGAAAAAAGGAGTCATGGGAATATGGTTCATCTGATGTGTGTGTTTGTGTGTGTGCAGGACTGGGTAAGCAGCTGGGCCTGTTTCTCCCCACTTAAACTGTTGTCACACCACTACTTCTAAATGAATGCTCTATCCAACAGAGGCAAAAACACCGACTCAATAAATCACTTTTTAGTTAATTTTTCAACATTAAGAAAAATCCTGCCTCCATGTGTCCCTAGACAGCTTTCTTTCTTTTGTATGCTCCCTTACAGGTTACTGATTTTTAAATAGAGGAGTACTGTCAAACTTTGTGGTTATCTAAAGTTCTGTTTATCTACAACTGAGAAGGAATAATATGGATACAGCTGCAAACACAAGAACCCCAAGGCCAAACACTGCATACTTGCAGTCCAAGAAACACAGAGCATGCAAGATCTTTTAAACATCCCAAATAATTAATTCAAAAGTCATTTTTCCCAGGTCTACAACTTCAGTGTGATCTGACCGTGGTCCTAGCCAGAATAAATGCCTCCTTGATGTTTCGTCTTATCTTAAGCCATAAAAGATTTAAGGCAGAGGTTCCCAACCTTTTTGGACACATGGGCACATTTGGGAATTTGAAAAACTGTTGTGGGCACCACCACAAAATGGCTCCCACAGAGGATGTGGCTAGTTCATAATGGCAGCCATGGAGGCCTGGCTAGTCAAGGGACAAGTATTTCACCCAAGAAACTGAGTATAAGAAGACCCCACAAAGCTACAACAAAATACCAATTTAAGGTTGCAATCCTATGCATGCTTACATTGAACCCAATGGGAATTACTTCTGAGTAGACCTACATAGGATTGCTCTGATCATCCTATCCTCACACACACTTTCCCCCAGCCCCAAAGGAAAGGAAAATGCCCCCAGCCCCAAAAGGAAAGGAAAGGTTTTCCCTACCTTGACCCCAGGTTCAGCCACTCCATTCCTCACTGTGTCTGTGTGAGAGAAGAATGAGAGAAGGGGCTGGGAAGGGAGAGAAAAAGGGCAAGGCTAGGGGCTGGGAGGAGGAGGACATAGAGAAAGGGGTGAGCGGGAGAGAAAGAGCGAGGTTAGGGGCTGGGAGAGGGTGAAACAGCAAGGTAAAGAGGGAGAGAAAGAGCAAGGCCTGAGGCTGGGGCCTGGAAGTGGGGGGAGGAAATAACAAGGTAAAGGGGAGAGAAAGAGTGAGAAAAGGGATTGTGGGAGAAAAATAGTGAGGCTAGGGGCCGGGAGTGGTGAGAAAGAGAGAGCAAAAGGGAAAGGTATGTGCGGGCAGGAGAAAACTGGGTGGGCCAGGAAGCAACTCTTTCCTTCTCGCCAAACAGCTGATCAGCAGCAGTTTCAGGAACAGGGGCGCCATTAGAGGTCCCTGTGGGTGCCGCATTGGGGACCCCTGATTTAAGAAGATGGAGATTCACCCTTCCCTTTAAAGCCAATATTGTGTAAGGTGGATTTCAACCATTTTAGGTCTGTGTCAAATCTGCCTTACCTTTAAAATTTGGAAGAGCAACTCCTGGAGTTCCAGGGGGCACATCCTATCCTGACCCATCTGGCTTCTGGCCTAGATATGGGACAGACTACTTTGGCTGTTCTGGCAGGCAATCTTCATCTTGAGCTTGACTAAGATAATGCAGTTTTGTTGATCCTCTCAGTAGTCTTTGATCTCTCTCTCTCTTAAACATTGTCTTCAGTTCTCTGTGGAACTGTCAGGACTTCCTTTCCATTGGCTCTTATTCTTTTTGTCTGACTGGTCAGAGGGTGAATCTTTGGGGTTGTTTAGTTTTTTTTGTTGCTGTTATTTGTTTTTGTTTTTATTAATGGATGTAAGTCATTTTGGAAATGCTGCTAATAAATACTTTAGATTGATAGATAGATAGATACATAAAAGCTTGGTCTGGATAATCAGGCAGACATATCTATCTATCTATCTATCTATCTATCTATCTATGAAATAGTAATGTGCAGTGGAATCCGATGCACATATACTCAGAAGTAAGTCCTATTCTGTTCAGTGGGGCTTACTACCACATGTATAGGATTGCGGCCTTTAGTCAACTCAAATTATTGCCATTAATTAACCAACCCCGCCAGAAAAGCAAGGGGCAATGTTATTTTTCTCATTTTATTTTTTTTGCCTCACATCGTGTATGTAAATATATGTAAATATAATGCATTTGCATTATGCTTCACTCCCAGGCAGGCCCGGTGCAAGGCAATTTGGTGCCCTAGGCAAGATCAGATATTTAGCGACCCCCCTTCCCACTTGAGCCCTCCCTCCCTCCAGCCCTATGCCCATTATGAAATAAATTTCCCTCCCTGGGAACTGCCGAGCCCCATAGAAAAACTTTGTGGACTTTGAGACTTTTCCTTTGTGTTCACGAGGAAAGCAAAGAGGCAACATCAGCCCAGCTATGCCAGGAACTCCCAAGGGCCTTCTCCTACTCCATATATATGTAAAAGCCTGTCTCCTCCTGCAGGCAGCACAAGGGATATGAAAAAAGGATGTGAGAGAGGTGTGGTGGCGCTACATGTGAGGAATAGAGACAAAAGGGCATCTTGCAGCCTGTCCTACCTCGCAGGGCGGAGGTGCAGAGACACAGGTTTGACTCGTACACCTTCTGGGTTGCAGGGGGGGGATGCATGTAGTAGAAACATAGCAAAGAGAGAGCCCGTGGATCATCTGGTTCAAATTTAGGAGGGGATTTACGAAACTTGCTACTTCCCCTCCTCTCTCTATCACTTTGTTGCAATATTTCTTTATCAGAATAATGTATATTATCCTGTCTTTCCCTTTACCAGCCTAGTGCTCAAGGCAGACAACAATATTCAAAGTACAGTAAAGCAAACATCAACAGCTCAGAGCACAATCCTAAACACGTTGAGGCAGAAAAAAGCCCTGCAACTCCCAGCATTCACCAGCCAGCATGGCTGGCTGTTGGAACGCTGGAAGTTGTGGGGCTTTTTTCTACCTCAACGTGCATAGGATTGCGCATGGCTGGCTGGGGAATGCTGGGAGTTGTAGGATTTCCCCCCCCCCTCCAAACACGCATAGGATTGCATCCTAAAACCATTTAAAACCAAAACACAGAAACAGCATGGTAAATAATTAAAACATTGGAGCCCCAGCTAGCTTAAAATACCTTTCCCTCCCTCCCTGGTTGCTGGAAATAACTGCTTTCAGGGGACCTTGAGCTGAGGAACCTGAGGCTCACGCGAGGGAGGGAAGGCGAAGGAGGTGTTTGCAGGTGCAACCTTGAGAGGGAAGGCGAAGGAGGTGTTTGCAGGTGCATCCTTGAGAGGGAAGACGAAGGAGGTGTTTGCAGGTGCATCCTTCCAGCCGCCCACCAGCCTCCCATCATTGGCCCCTGCCCGCCTCCCCTCCTCCAGTCTGTAGCCTTCTCTGCCTCTTTTGATGCTGGTTGTGAGGAGGAGCCTGCCTGCTGCTGTTCCTGGTAAGGAGCTGGAGGAGAGAGAGGGAGGGGTGCGCTTCTTTCGCCTTCCCTTCCCCGCCACAGGATATGATTGGTAAAACAAACTTGGTAAAATACGTGATGTATTTTTTTTCCCCCAAGGCATTTCTGGCGCCTCCTTTAGCCCGGCGCCCTAGGCAGCCGCCTAGTTGGCCTAATGGTAGCACCGGCCCTGCTCCCAGGAACCACTAGACTGTGTCCCCAAACCTCCAAAATCCACAGATCTCTGTCCCCGGGGTCAGGCCAAGACATTTTGCTGCCTGAGGTGGAGCAGCAGTTGTCATTCCCCTCCCCATAGTTCCCAAGGCCAGCTGAAGTATTCTTGCATTTGAGGCTGACAATCCCACAAGTGGCTCTTCCCCTCACTGGCAGTAAAATACAACAATAATAAATTAACTAAGTAACCATTTGCTGCCCATGTGTGACACTCAAAATTAGGTGCCTGAGGTGGCTGCCTCACTCTGCCTAATGGTTGGGCCGGCCCTGTAAAGTCTACCCCTGGACATGTTCTGGTTCTGCCCCAGGACTCAGAGGGCCTACCCCCAAGTCTCTGTTCAGGTACCAGATTTGTTTGTTTTGTTTTAAGGGTTGGTAACCCTATTCAGATAGCAGTGCTGGAGCTCACATATGGGCAATTCTGGCAATACTAACCTACTAAGCTTTCTGCTATGATTAGTGTTGCTCTGTTAGGGTTGGGGACACTGGCTGTCTTGAACCATGAAACCCAGTCTAGATGTGAAAACCGTGGTGATTTGATTTGGTAATTCATCCCCCCGCCCATCCCTTTTTGGCTCCCTTAATAAATCACCTACATAATCTGTGCATATGTAACTAAATAGTTGTTATTGTTTTGGTGCACAAAGTTAAGTGTATATTCTACCACTTGTGCCCGGAGGGGAAAAATCAATTCTGGTGTAATTAGAATTCAAACCACTGGTGTAGTTTTACAAAGGTCATTTTAGACTGGAGAGAGATTGAGAGTGTTGTTGTTAATCGAACAGAGGATATTTAGTCAGTCTCTTTAACAATAAATGGAGAGAGCAAACAACATTAGGTCTGCTATCTCTGCAGCCACTCAGAGGTGCCTTTAAAAAAAACACCCTTATTTTTTCTTATTATAACTTCAGTGGAACAGACTGTCCTCTCTAGCAGGGGAGGCTGGTGACTCCTATGGCAGTGGGGCCCCTTATCCATTGCAGCTTTTATTCTGAGCTTTCTAGGAGCTCCACTGACACAGGAGTCACCAGCCTCCCCTGCCTAGCCTTACTAGAAAGCAGAGGTACAACGCCAACCCTGTTGCCTCTGTGCAAACACACCCCGAGTGAAAGCACCATAGAAACTTCAACTCCAAATATGTTGGAAATAGCTTCATAAACTCAAAAATGCATTAACTCTGAGAGTTCTCTTCTCTGAGCATTGGGTGCCTTGCCTATGCAGTGCTTCAAGACTTTCTACAAATTCCCCCAATCTTCCAGGATTTATCTTCTTGCTTGCTTTCTCTCTTTCCCTCAGCAACCAAAGTTTGCATAGTTTTCCTTTGCTAATGTTCACTATAAATCACTTTCCTTTGCCTTGCCATCCCAGTTTTTCTCTCCCTCCTCCCTTATCTGCTTCTTTTCTTTACAGGCTTATACCCGGCCTTTAAAAAAAAAAAAAAACCTTCACACAAGGCGGCTGACAACAGAAAACCAAAAAGAAAAAAAATCAATAATACCCCCCCCCCCCATGCAATTATTCTTTTCCTCTTCACGCCCCATTACCTATCTGGTGAAGCTGTCTAGTTTCTGTATCAGTCTTGTAATTCTTCAAATGCTGTTATGGAGATTAGTCTATAGCCCTGTTCAGGCATTTCTTTGAACATGTGAGAGCTGAAAGCAAACCCCCCCACCCCAACAACCTCTTCCCTTTTAGACCTTTGCATGAGCTCCTTGTCAGACTTTTGGACGTTCAGCATGAAGATCTGAAGAGAGTTTCTAAGTACGGTATGTTCCACTGAACACACTTAGAAGAAGCCTCCACATGATCTGGAACTCTGCCTTATTAGGGTTCCTACCTAGAATCATAGAATCATAGAAAAGTAGAGTTGGAAGGGGCCTACCAGGCCATCGAGTCCAACCCCCTGCTCGATGCAGGAATCCAGGTCAAAGCATCCCTGACAGATGGCTGCACAGATCCTTCTAAGCACTCCCGCACCCCACCACACACACACACACACACACTTTAAGCCATTGCATGTTCAGGCAGACAGCTGAACAGGGCTTATAAGTTACAACCTTCCATAAAGCATGGTTCAAAAAGAAAGGCCTAGCCCCCAGGTCCACAATCTAAGACAGGTGGGGGCAACTTGTGACCCTCCAGATGTTTTGACCTATAACTCTTATCAGCCCTAATCAGCATAGCTAATTGTGAAGGATGATGGGAGTTGTAGGCCAAAACATCTGGAGGGTCACAAGTTGCCCACCCCTGAATGTACAGTGTATGCACCCTTAGTCGCTCTTGGACTTACATTGGAGAAAGAACACAGTTGCATTTGGTAACGTATGAAAAACTTTGGCCAAGCTAAAAAGAATCTTGATCTATTAGTGTGAGGGTGCAATCATGTTTAGACAGAAAAAACAGTCCTACAACTCCTCCATGCTGGCTGGAGCACTCTGGGAGTTGTAGGACTGTTTTCCGTCTAATCACGTATAGGATTGCACCCTAAATAGGAAACCTTTTCTATTTTAAACTCAATCTCTTATTTGCTTCTTGCTAATATCATCTTTGCAATGTTATTTTGAGGTTGATTTAGGGGTTTGTTGTTGTTGTTGTTTTACTATGAATCATCTTTACATGTTAAGTTTATTTTTTTCCCATAGTAATCTCATTATATCTTTCTCTTGCTTGATGCATGTAAGATTAACTTTCATTTCATCATCAGGCGATCACTCGTGACCGAGTAAGATTGTCTTCCGGGATAAAAGGAGGAAATTCTAAAGAAGATTGTGTAGACTCTAGCGATGGGTCCGTAAGTGACTGTGGAGGCCAATTCTAGATCCCATTGTTCTTGCAAGCAACCATCCTGCGGTTATTCTCATGTGATTTTATAACTTGCATGCTTTGAGGACTCGGTAAACTACGTTAATCTTTTCAACTGGTCTGGTTTATGACTCATAATAACACACTAAGGCTGCAATCCTATACCCACTTACCTAGGAGTAAGTCCCATTGAGTTCTGAGCAGACCTGTTATAGGATTGTACTGTAAGACACTAAACCACTAGAAAGTGGGTACACGCCCAAGGGTCAAAGTGCATGTGCAAAGTGTGTAACTTTGTGTAACATCAGGATGTTACATCAAAGTGTGTAACATCAGGATGTTATCACTGCTCACTCAACAGGCTGGCTTGTTATCATAAGATATACCGTAGATGAAGCCACCTCAGACTGAGTCAGCCTATTTCACCAACCAGCCTGCTACTATCCAGTCCACCTAACAGCAGCTCCCTAAGTTTCAGGCAGTGGTGGTCTTTCCCAACCTTGCTTCCTTTGGACCCTTTTAAACTGGAGATGCTGGAGCTCTTACCACAGAGCTGTGGCCATGTCCTGCCTTTTTTCCTGTGACTGAGTTTTTAATGTCAATATTGTGATAAACTTGGGGACTGAACAGAAGAGAACATTAATAGTTGTGGCCAAGTTGCCAAATCTTTGCTAGGGGATTTGGCTGATTGCTCTCTCAGTACCTGGCCTTAACAGTGATTAGAAAATAGCCAGAGACCGTTACAGAAGGTAGGAGCAATTTTGGAAAATGGGCAACCCTTCCTCCACTCTGCTCCTGTGCTCCATTCCTGGTGGGCATGAGGTCATCTAGGTGTCTGTGAAAAGAATTGTCGTGTGCAGTTTTGAGGTAGACAAAGACACAGAGAGCTGTGTTTGGCTGTCTCCTTGGGTCTTGAGCAGGGATGGGCAACTTGTCCAGATGTTTTGGCCTACAGCTCCCATGATCTTTCATCATTGGCTATGCTGGCTAGGACTGATGGGCGTGCTAGGCCAAAACATCTGGAGGGCCACAAGTTCCCCACCCCATTCTCTAGAGGGGTGGGCAACATCTGATGTGGGAGCAGCTGACTGTGACTTTCTGTTGCAGTGTTTAAGCTGTGTACCTCCACTGATGCTCAGCCAATATATTTGTAAATGAGCGCAAATATTACAAAATACCAATAGGTCTCCAGTGATATCCTTTCAATGTAAACCAAACCTGGGTAAGCGCTACTCCCCTGGAACATCTCACCGCTTGTGGGGGTGGGTAAACGATACTTATAACTCAACATTTTGCAGTAGATCAAATTGTACCCCAAATCTTGAAAATATTTCCCCACCACCATCCATGGCTCTGCATCGTCCCAAGCAGAGCTGGCACCAAGCCCATACCCCAGCAGGGGCCCACCACTGACAAGAGCTTCCTGGACTTACTCCTTCTTTTCACCATTGAAACCTGCTTGTTCACCTGCCTCTCGCTCTGGCCCAGACAACGGTGGTGGTGAGAAGGCGGAGCAGTAGATGCCACTGCCTACTTGCTCACCGGCTCTGTGCCTGCCAAGCAAGCAAGTGGTAGGAATGATGGGAAAGAGGAGGAGGAACGAGAGCAGCTGCTGACCATGGTGGTGAGAAGGTGGACTCACTGAGGGAGGAGGCCTTTGAGGGTGTCTTGCCCAAGGGCCCTCCAAAACCTGGAGCCCATGCTGATAACAAGCCACCTCCTCCCCCCCCTTCCCCCTTGTTAGTGCTTGCAAGACGCAGCAGGCCAATTGTCCCTGTGGGATTTCAAAGGCTAGTCTAGAAAGGAAAGGAAAGAGGCCGGATTGCAGGTAAAGACCCAGAGCGTTCTGTCTACAAATCACCACTGTTTCTATAATACATTGCAAAACCAGCTAACCAATCATTTGCAGAAAGGAAATCAAGAAATAAAACCTTTCTCTTGTGCTCTAGCCAGAACGCTCCTGTTGCCCATGTGGTGCTTTTCTTCCTCTTTTTTTAATAAAAGAAATGGCTTGCTCTCGACTGCATTAGAGCTAAATTATCATTTATGTTTGTCAGAGGGGTTGCTAATGTGTAATGAGATTTTAGAGTTAATGTTTTGTACAAAGCACTTAGCTGAGCTGGGATGAAATTGGTTTAGGATTTTGATGTGGTGTTTTAATTAAAGATAGTTTCCAATCAGGGCCGAGCGAACGGCTTGTCAGAAGATTTTGTTCCCATCAGCCAATACACCAATGTAATCCCAGTCTTGCTGTGTGCATTTGGATTCCACTGAAGGAATTAGGTTGTTGGAAACAGGGCCATTGTTTTTGCTGCGATATGTCTTCAGGGAGGCGGCCCATTTGTGGGTAGGATGTGGAGATGGAGTCAGTAACACGGATATGGATACAATTGTTTTACGCCAGTGACCCTCACATGAGTTTGCATAAGCATTATTTTTTCACCTGCACCAAATACACAGCATGGTTACCTCTCCTCTGGAGAAGGGCCATAGCTCAGTGGTAGAGCACCTGCTTCACATGCCGAAGGTCCCAGGTTCAGTCCCCAGCATCTCCAGATAGGGCCAAAAAAAAAAAAAAAAGTCTGCCTGAAACCCTGGAGAGCCGCTGCCAGTCAGTGTTGACAACACTGGGCTGGGTTGACAAATGGCCTGACTCAAGATAAGGCCAGCTTCCTATGTTCCTATGATTTCTTGTTTTATACCTTTATCTTTTCAGAGGCTGGGAGGAATCCATTAGTATTTCCCTTCCCTGCTAGGACAGAATATATGTTTCCAGTTTGTGGGAGTGGGGCAGCAGAGAACCTTCGCTAAGAAGAAAATGGTTTTAACCCCACTGTACCGCTACAGCATCAGTCCTATCTCTTTAATTTAGAACAGTATGTTTCAAACTGTGTCCTTAGTAACCCAGGAGTTCTAGGGAAGCCTTTTCAAGGTTTCCTGAATGAGAAAATGGGCCACAGCAGGCAAGCTTTCTGAGTCAGTGGAGGGGGGCACGGAGCTTTCACCTGCTGGCCACGCCCCTCATGTTGACATCTACCCACCCTGGTTGCATCCCATGCATCGTCTGAAAAGGGGAGCCTACAGCTGTACTCACATAGGCTTCCCACATGATCAGGAGCCTGGCAAGGCTGAGTTTCCCAGTTGTGTGGAGAGCCCATGCATGTATAGCTGTGCATGCACAGGCTCCTCTTCTCTGACATCGCACCATGCACACGGATGTCCAAGGCAGAGCCAGCAGCCACAGTCCCCCTCCACTTTCCACACTTTTGTTGAATCAGTGTGTGTATGTGCAGGGCCAGCCCATGCCATTTTGTTGCCTGAGGTGAGGGACAAGATGGCGTCCATCTTCCACCTACAGAAGCTGACTGGGCGGGCCGTTGGATCTTCCTGCAACACCGGCAAGGGACAGTGTCCTCCAGTGTCCCTGAAGGCAGCAGGCTAGCCTAGGAGGTGCAGGGCAGGCCACATGGCAACACCTCGCTGCCGCCCCCCCCCACATTCGCCACCTGAGTCACTTGCCTCAGTCTGCCTTTACGGTAAGGCCAACCTGTTGGTGTCGAAAGAGATTTGTAATCCGTGTGCTAGCCTTGCCAGACTGTTCACACACAGCAGCAGAGTATCTCCCACACAGCAGTGACCCAGCAGCTCAGCCACTCCAGTTGCAGATTAATCCAGGACACAAGAATCACTCTGTAACAGCAACAGGTCTATTCTACCTGTTTATTTACTTATTCCAAGTAAGCACTACAGAGTATACATTCCATAGATACAGTCCATGTGCAGAGTATAAATGCATAGCAATCATTAGTCCAGTGGAGAGAATAAAAACTTCACTCCACCTTCTCAAAGAGTTACATTGTAGCAGTAGCAAGAAGAAGAAGACCAGAGCCAAAACTAAAGCTCTTCCCCTTAAAATGGCTTCTGTCTGGAGCAGTCTACTACGTCAGAGAAACAGACACGTGATAGTTTGGTTTCCAGAGAGCCTTTCCCACGCTGGTCCAGGAATAGTACAACAACAATACATACTCCTAGCTGAGACGTAAACTAACTGCCTGAGACCGCCATGTACCAAAACAAAAACTCCCAGCTTGCTGCTGATAACACAACACAACCCTCTCTCTCTCTCTCTCTCTCTCTCTCTCTCTCTCTCTCTCTCTCTCTCTCTCTCTGTACATGAATAAAAGGCTATAGTCCACTACTACCAGTTCCTCTGCCATGTACAGATGTACGGGAAGGTTGAGTGTGCTACAAGCCATGCTGTCTGTTTGTATAGGGCAACACTAATGTCTAGCTGCATGGGCGTACTCTGTACATGGAGTGTGCACCTAGAATCCTCTACAACATGCCAGGGTCCCAGATACAAATTGCTAAGTATAGGATTCTCTGAGGGCAGCAGGTTTAAAAGCTACAGTGTCCTAACCATTTTCTTCTCTAACGGGCATGGAAGCAGGGTGCCCATATGCCCTCTTTTACAAGGGCTGCCAGAGGGCTGTCCTGTGTTTGGAGTCATCCTCTGTTTGAAGGACTGTCCAGTCCAAGTCCAATATAACGATAAAGAACCATCAGAAAGAAGAGCTGGGCCTTAACATTGCCCATCAACACCACCTGGACAGCAGACTGAGCCAGGCACATGGGTCACCTAGTCACAGACAGTCTTCCTTCTACATTATGGTGAGGCATACAATATTTCTATTTAAATTATAATAATTACTGTATGTCTAAATTTGCACCTATACATATAAATTAGCACATGCAAAGTTTATGAAAATCACTGTCTTCTTTTATTCTCAGTTTCGGTGACACATTTCTTGTTTTCTGGAAATTCGTACATGGAACTTTGAAATATTTGCCTAAACCAAAAAACAACAACCCCTCTCACCTTTGGCTGCTCTGTACAGGACCTTGCTTATCACATGAATTGTGAGCTAGTGAACGGTTCCCTCCAGTAACTGTCAGAGACTTTGGGGGACCTATTTTTTTAAATATCAATCCATCATCATCATCATCATCATCATCATCATCATCATTTGATGGGGCAATTATTTGACATTCCAGCCACATCTATCTTCTGTTTACTGAACAAATTTTATCCTTGCAACCTGCAGTCAATCCAAGTCTCACCCCCCCCCCCCGGTCAAATGCTTTCCTGAGTGCCCAATCTCCCAGTCGCTTCCCAGTGCATCTTTGTAAAGCATTCATGAGAACTGGCGAAACAGACCTTTAGGTAAGCAACTCCCTTGAGTTTCTGCATCTGGGAACTTGACAAGAACGAGAGGCTACACAATCTGCGTAGCCTGTGTGCAGAAAGGTCAAGAGGATGCAGTGTGCATACAGTGTGCTTTCCTGTTATTGAAAAGGCAGAGCTGTGGATTGTGTTTTGTATCTCTCCCTTTGTGTCTTTAACTCGTCGAACAGATGGCCATTGAGGGAGGCGGGGTGGGGGGATGTTTGGTAGAATCTCTCTTCCCAAGTTTCAAAAGGAATGGATGGTATTTTGACCAGTCTTCTATCTGTCTTAAGGAAACAGATAGGAAGAGATCCAACTGCTGTTCCCATCTCAAGAAAGAAGTTAAGGTACCTCTCAAGAGAGAAGAATGTTTCCTTGAAAGCAGTGCTCAGAATATGGGGTGGTGGGGTGGTGGCCCCCTTTCCTCTTCTGACAGCCGCTGACTTTTCTGGCAATCTGTCAATATTTCCCATCAACTTAAGAAACTGTTTCCTTATGAAAATTAAGGAAGAACGTTCCTGGTTGCACCCCCCCCCACACACACACTCATATTGGTCCAGGAGTCCCTAACGCGGTGCCCATGGGTGCCATGATACCCGTGGGGACCTCCAGTGGTGCCCGTGAAGCTCTCCACTCCCTGCCCCCTTCAAATTTGTAATTAAAATACTGGGATGATGTTAGGGTTCCAGGTTCTCCTTCCTGTTCCTGAAACTGACACTGATCACCTGTTCAGCGGGCAGGTAGAGAAGGAAAGAGATGCTTCCTGGCCCCACCTGATCTTCTTCCATCTACACAGACCTTGCTATTCTCTCCCCCCACACCTCTTTACCTTGCTGGTTTTTCCCCATCTTAGCCTTTCGCCTCTTTCTCTCGCCTCTACCCCTTTGCCTTGCTGTTTCCCCCTCCCTTTCCCCCTCTAGCCTTGCTATTTCCCCCCCACACACACACACACACCTCTTTTGACTAGCCAGGCCCCCACGACAGCCATTACGGGACTAGCCACATCCTCCGTGGGAGCCATTTTGTGGTGGTGCCCACAGCAGTTTTTCAAATTCCCAAATGTGCCCACGGGTCAAAAAAGGTTGGGTTCCCCTGCCTTAATCTGCTCAGGATACAACATATTGCAGCCGGCCCGGAGCGTTCTAAATAAATAAGCAAACAAATGCAAGCAATTCGAAATGATCATTTACAATAAAACAACAACAAAACACAACACCCTCTCACATTTCTCTTGAACCCAGAGCTGACAATCTGCAGATGGGATAAGGTGCACAACCTCTTGTACAGCACTGATTTATCAGGGGTGGGGGTTGGTTGGGTGTATGGCCTAGCCATATTCCCAGATGCTGATGATACATCCACACTACAAGCGTATATATCAGTTTTATACCAGTTTAATTGTCATGACTTTCCCCACAGAATATTGGGAATTGTAGTGTGGTGAGTTCAACAGTAGCATTGTTAGCAGAAAGCAAGACTTTGTCTATTGAATATTTGTCAGCAACTTTGGAAATATCTCTGCTCTTCTCCTTAATCTCCTTCACACTTGCTCATGCTGTTTGTGCACAGGGAGCGAGAGATAATAATGGACTTGCTGTAGTACTTGGTGTTCCCATAATAAATGACAGACTCCTCACATAAATTGTTTGAACATGGAACACTGCTCTTATTTCTTAATGATAAGAGCCCAGGAAGTGCCCTTTACCAAAAAGAAAGGAATAGTTCCAGCATAATTTCTCTTCCCTTTATTCTTTTATAATAAAATCAACCAGGCTTCACCATGGCTTCAGATATGCACCCATTTTGACAGTAGTTCTAGGACTTGTGGTATACCACTGGTATTGTTAATGCTTCTCATGAGTGTACAAACTATGCTCATTATGATTAGTAGAAGTGTACCTGCTACAGTACATGGAAACGTGGAAAGTAGGATGGGTGAGAATTTCATTTGGTTCACAGTTTGATGTGAACGTACCTATTTTGCACTCCCTGAACATCTACCCAAACCCAGATGTAGTAGTAGCACTCCAAGATCTGCACTTTTCCAAATGTTGTGAGCAAGTTCACGGATTAAAAAATGTGCACAAAACTGCGTAAAATCCTCCTATTAGGAGGAAATGCACACAAAATCACTATATACCATGGGTGTGTGTGGAAATGTGTATATTCAAAAAAGTTTGCACAAAAATGCATATGTTAGGGAAAATGTGCACCAAAAAGGATGCATTTCCGTGGGACTTTTAACGACAAAATTTGCAAATTGCAGCGGAAAGTGGGTGGAACTAACAGACCTATGGAAATCTGATGAGCTGAATGAAAGAGAACTTGATAGAATCACTCATCCCCAGTAATAAGGGAATAGCACCATATGCACAACCAAACATTACTATGTTTTCCAAACGTAATAAAGTGGCAATCTTCTTACTGTGTGCTGGTAAAACTATAACACCTCGTTTACACCACTCGAAGCATGTGTGTGACCAGTGAAGTGACCAGAACTCTTCTCTTACCACTGGTAGTTTTTGGAAGGGAACCCATGATAAAAGGTGCAAGGAATATTTAGAGAGAAGATTGGTTTTACACCCACAATGTTTGTCTCTATTTCCCATCTCTGTTTCTCTAATCAGCCCACATGGTGGTTCTTGTCTGACATATTCCATTCCATTGTTGGAAGATTTCTCAGGAGACCAACCAGAAAGCACCCGGTTAGTGGGATGGATGCTTGGGAAACAGGCCACTTTTGGATGCTTTTTCTGAAGTCAAGAGTTTTAGAACATGTGATACTCCCAGATGAATTCTTCATCAATTATAAATCCGTACGTGGTGTTTACAAAGGTTTCTTGTTTATCATGAAATATTCATTTTTGAGTTCTGCATCTGCTGTCCTCTTGTCATCTACTGTTCACTCAGAGGAAATGAAATACTCTAAAATAACCTTTTGGATGTATGGCTCAGCTTTTGGAGGTAGTCAATCTTGCAGGCAACTCCAGTTAACTAGTGCAAGGCAGTAGTGAAGCAAGACACATTGCCAGATTTCTCACCAGGCATGATGCAGGCTGTTCTTTCGAAAGCAAGCTGCAGAATTTTCTTTACCATCTTATGACTGCTTTTATTTTCCAAAATGAGAATGGCTAAGCAAGTAGTAGAATTGTGAAGAAATGTACTGTTTCTAAAACATCAGAAGACTCTGCTGGGACTGTTAGAAGGCTGGGTACAGGGAGCTTGCCCGCATAGGTAGGTACATTAGGGCACAATGCTATGCATGTTTAGACAGAAAGAAGTCCTAAAAATATAACAACAACAACAACAACAACAACAGCAACAACATTCCCCAGCCATTCCCCCAGCCAGGTTCACATTTTGGGGCTGCTCCTGGATCCAGCATTACTCCTAGATGGCTGCTGTGTCTTAGAGTACTTTTGCCCAGTTTCAGTTGGTGTGCAAGTTGCACCCTTTCCTGGATTAAGCCTCAGTTAGTTAGTCCACATCTAGCCAACTTCAGATCCTAAACACTGGTTTAGGACCTCCACCACCTTCCTAGAATCTGATGGAAAGGAGAGAGAGAGAGAGATGTTCCCAGTGGTTCTGGGGAGAGATCCAATGTGGCATAGTGGTTAGAGCATTGGACTGGGACTTGGGAGATCAAGGTTCTAGTCTCCGCTCGGCCATGAAACTCACTGGGTGACTTTGGGCCAGTCACTGACTCTCAGCCTAACCTACCTCACAGGGTTGTTGTGAGGATAAAATGGAGAGGAGGGGGAGGAGAAGGATTATGTAAGCCTTGGGTTCCTTGCAGGAAAAAAAGCAGAGTATAAATACTACTACTACTACTACTACTACTACTACTACTACTAATAATAATAATGTGCCCCCCAATGCCCGGAGGTTGCCCACCACTGTTATAGAAGTATAAAATGCAAACCCAGCCCACATTGTGTGGTTGGGGATAGGAAGGCTCTAATCTGGGCACTAAGGATCTTCAACCTCTACACATGTGGGGGAAAGTGAAGCATCTCTTGGCTGTGAGATCTAAAATCTCAGAATATCTCACTGCCCTAACCACTAGGGGCAGGAACCATCCATCCCAGCCAGATTTTTTGAATGGCATTTTTATGCTGCTGCTGAGGCATCTATATTCATTGTTTGTTTGTTTGTTTGTTTGTTTGATTGATGTTTTCCCAAGCCAATCTGACAAGCCTGAGACACAGATACTAACTAAATGGAGGTAAGCCTGTGCTCGGTCTTGTCTTTCCTGTTGTATCCCGATGGAGTTTATGGCCTAACAAAATGACTTTTAATTAGAAGGGTTTCATACAAGAGCTTTTTACCTCATTTGTCCCCCAGGAACAATTTGAGGATGAGGGTATGTTGTCTGGCAGTTGGGTGGATTTAGCCGAAATGACCTACTTAGTCTTTTGAGAGTGAGCAATGGGTGTCATCAGAAAACAGAGGAGTGGTTCATACAAGCCAGCCAGGAAATGTTGCAGGAGGGTAGTGAAGAGTTGTGGCCTAGCCTCACCCTTCTATTATGGATGCTTGTTTGATATTTCTTGGAGGGAGAGGGAACATGTAAACAGGCAGCAAAGGCTGAATGCCAAAGAGAAAGAATGCTACAGAGCTGCAAAGTGGAAGTACTCTAAATATCTTTCACATTTTCTTGCAGCTACAGGAGGACATTGTACTAATATATGGAGAATTTCATTGGAGAAGGTTGAGCATGTTTCTGACATCTGTCTGGATGCACCCACCAATACGTAGTAATTCCCTGGGGCATGTGCTAAACCAGGAATGTGGGAAATTGACAAATTTATTTATTTATTTATTTGTTATATTTATACCCCGCCTTTTTTCCTGAAAGGAACCCAAGGCGGCTTACATAATCCTCCTCCACTCCTCATTTTATCCTCACAACAACCCTGTGAGGTAGGTTAGGCTGAGAGTCAATGACTGGCCCAAAGTCACCCAGTGAGTTTCATGGCCGAGCGGGGACTAGAACCCGGATCTCACGAGTCCCAGTCCAACACTCTCACCACTACGCCACACTGGCAAATAGCTCCCTTGCAACTATGTGTACCTAGCGCGTGCACGATGTGTGTGTGTGTGTGTGTGTGTAGCCTGCTGTGCAGAATGCATGGCTACAGGTACTCCTGCTGTCGCTGTTTCTTTTGATGTGGTCTACTGAGTAGGGAACCAGCACAGGTTCCATGGGAGTTTGTGAAATGCACAGGTTGGATTTGCACTGGATGTACATCCTTTTCCCTCCATGAATGCCGAAAGGATGTGTGTTAAAGATAATGACAAGTTCAACCATGCACATCCTTTTAGATCTCCTTTTCACATTTGGGTACTCCCCCCCCCCCTCCAGCTTCTTTAGAGCTTATTGCCGGATTTGCAGGTCATGTAGGCATTTCTATCAGTCTTGTGAGATCTCACAATGGCACTTCTATAAAAAATATATTCTACCAACAGATTTCTATATAGTTTTTTAATGTTAACACGTAGGCAGGGAGTTCAGCACGGGCCTCTGATTCTGTTTTGTTTGCTCAGCTAATTTCTTTGGAAGGGGCAAGTCTGTGTTCCTTCGAGCAGGAATGTTCCTTGACATCCTTTTTCACAGCTGCTCCTGGCTGCTGTAGCTTAGCCTAGCCCCAAAACACATTCTTGAACTGGGAGCAGCATCCCTCCTGATTTCTCCCAAATGATCCCTCTTTTATGTTTTGCATCTGTTTTAGAATCACTAGAGAAGATGAGATGGCATGAAGAGACATGAAGAAGAAAAGGAGAAAAGATAATAAACACAAGTTTTAGGAAATTAAAAGTGAAACACCTTTTTAAAAAAAAATCAGTACCCGGATCCAAAACATCCATGTCAGGCTGGTATGATGTCCCTGTAATACCAGCTTGTAAGGTTGTACTTTCGTACTTCTGCCGCCATGGGGGAATTAATTCAACAAGCGTTACCGCAACGGTCCAACTTTAGGTTTCCATAATGAATAGCCTTGCTTTATCCTCCCTGTCCCACAGAACTGATGAACTTGGGGCATGCCATGCTTCATCAACCAAGCAGTAAAATATCTGAAATTCAGCTAAGTTGGAGCCCCATCTTAACTCATATTGTCCAAGGCTCAAGTAGAAAGGAATGATTATGTCTTTGACATTAAAAAAAAAAGGGGGGGGGGTCCCGACAGAAGGAAACTTTAAAGGGCTGCCATGTTATCATTCAAAAGAGGCTTGCCAGAAAGAATTATGCTGGAATTTGTCCAATAAATACATTTTACAGACTTTTAAAAGAGATCACTTGGTGATGAATGGAAATATTCTGCGAATTAAAATCCAGCCTATTGAGTCATCAGTTATATTGTCACTGTAATGTCATGTGCTTAATGTTAATGACAGACACAAATAAAAAGGGAACAGTGCCAGAAAACTCTTCATCTTGCCATCCATATTGGTGTGACACAAGACCTGGCCACAGTTGCACATGCCAGGTAGGTTAGATCACAGCAATGCACTCCATGTGGGGCTGCCATTGAAGACTGTTTGGAAACTACAATTGGTACAAAAGACTGCAGCTAGGCTGCTAACTGGTACAAAGGGAAAAAGGAATGGGGGGGGGGGGAAGAACGGGGAAATGCAAGTACTAGACCAGTGATGGCGAACCTTTTTGAGCCCGAGTGCCCAAACTGCAACACAAAACCAACTTATTTATTTCAAAGTGCCAACACTGCAATTAAACCTGAATACGGAGGTTTTAGTTTTAGAAAAACAACTCCTACAGTTGTCCGAACTAATTAACATCTTTTGTCTTAAAAGAAAAACACAATAACAGAGCTTTCAATGATACAAACAGTTTTTTGTTGAAAAAAAAATCAACTCAAAAAATTATTATAGTACTACATTGTACACATAGCCTGAAGGGAATTTATACAAACTTTTTAAATAATTAGGCACATGTATTTTTGGATAAGGGTACTTGTAATATGATTATATGCCAGACTAAAATTGTATGGGGCAAGCTTTACCCCGGGTCCTTTCCCTGCTTCTACAGGTGTCGGATTAGTAAAAGTCAACCTGTACTTGGATGAGCAAGATAAACAAGAAAACTAAACGTGCTTAACACATTTTAAACACTTTATGTCTTGGACTGCAAACTCTGCATTAGGTAAAAGTTTGCATTGGGCATGCTTTTGCACCATTAATGTGATTTTTGCTATTGCATGCATGCTGATAATTTGTCAAACCTTGGCTCATACTCCGTTAGTTTGAGAGCAACACATGCAGCACTCAGGTCAACTGTTAGGGCTTTACATCCAAGCCATGCTCTGTGCATCATTCTTCAAAATCTTTTAAATGTGATAACAATGTAGAAAAGAATTCTGTAACAGGAATTCTAGAATAAAATCATTCTGTTCCACACTGTGAGAAAGAACAAAATCATTAGTGTTTTGCAGAAGGGGACAGTCTTTTCGCGATCTGGTGACCAATGTCTCAAGTGCCCACAGAGAGGTCCCTGCGTGCCAGCTGTGGCACCTGTGCCATAGGTTCGCCATCACTGTACTAGACCTTTCCAGTTATATAATGACCAAGTGAATGGAGAGAGGGAGAGAGTTTTCCTGGTCCAGGATGGAGTGGGCTGTGCTGACTTCTTCCTCAGTGCAGCAAGGTGGAATCGCTGCTAATACAGTGTTTCAATTAATAGTTGAATAATTAATTCTAATAATTATTCTACTAATAATTAATAGTATTGTTTAGCTCCATAGTGACTCAGTGACCAGGTTTGCATGCAACACCATGCCACTGTTGGAATATGCGACGAGAAGATGTCAACTCTGCAGGGAGGATTTTCAGCTCGACTGCCCAGTAAAGGGTTAAGATAGACTTTAATAATCTAGTTAAAGGGCAAAGGCAGAAACCAAGCTTCTCTGAGAAGTCAGGGAGCAGGGTTCCGTGGAGCAAACCACTTAGTGGTATCAGGGAAGGGAATGCTGGATGTTGCCTAGCAACAAGTTAGAAATTCCATTCTCTCTCACTCTGACAGACTGGTCCTACAGTTAACTGACTTAACTGATGCTTACTAGGTTTTAGCAAGGAGCCGTGTCCTGTGGTTTTCTTTTCCTCACAGAATAAGTAACATTTAAGAAACTGCGCTTACCAAGTCTGTAACCATCAAGCTTAAAGTACCTGAGTAATTTTGTCTTACTGTTATTTACTGAAAAAGCATCTACTTTAGAAATAAGCCTGTGTGTGCACTGTGTGTGTTTGTCTGGGTGAAGTCTGCTGCTGCTATTGTGCTCTGCCATCAGCCACACCACGGCTTACCATAGGTTTTTTTAACCCATGACGAGCCATGGTGCCAGCGAGTCGAGTACCATTTTGCAAATTGAACCCATAACCAGGGGTTGTCATGTTGTGCAAACCCAGCCACTGTGTGTTATGTGAGGGTTAAACAAGGGTTGCTTAACCCTCGCATAACCCATGGTGGCCGGGTTTGCACAACACAACAACCCCCAGTCAAGGAACGAATATACAGAATGGTGGCCGGCATGTGCCGCAGCCTCACCAAGGGTTAAACAATCCATGGTGGGCTGTTGTGTCGTGTGAACTGGCCCAGCATGTATAACCAGTAAGTGGGGCAGAGATGAATGATTACGTAGAGCATTTGGGGTCAGTGGACACATTTAGAATTTTGAGCAAGTGTCATGAGGTGCTCTTACAAAATAGCTGCCATGGCAGAGGCTTGCCCATTCATAAAATGTCTGCCATGGTGGATGTAGCCAGTCATAAAATACTCATTTTCTAGAAGGCAGACTGGTGAGACCAAAAGAACAGAAACTTGATCAAGAACCTCACAAGACAGGTGGGCTCTGACCTCCAAAGCACAAAACCTCTCTTTTGAACTCAAATAAAGATGGCACTGGAGGGCAGCCCTTTGCTTTGCAGTATGTTAGCCACACAGTTGATTTTTTTTTTTTTAATTTTAAAAAATCTTAAGAAATAAAACAAAAATCAGGAGAGGCAGGGAGCCCGGCAGGCACCAAGAGAGGTATCCATGGGCACATTGTTACCCACGGGCACCACGTTGAAAACCCCAGACATAGAGTCTGAACCACAAGGATGGACTGCCTGCCTGCCATTCACAAAAGCCGCCCCACACCCAGTGGTGTTTCTGACCAGACAGGGCTTCATGTGTTCTGACTTTGGGCTCATTGTTGCAAGTGCCTGGTAAGCAAGGCTGAACTAAACACAATTCTTTTATTGTTGCTATTGAGGGTCAAATTTGAAGCTAAGTGTTGGGCCAGGGCAGGAGGTGAAGGGTGAGAGTGGGTTGTCCAGAATGTATCCCTGCTGTCCTTGGAGCAGGTCAAAAGGGTATCTGCTTATCCCCTGCCATAGCTCTTGCCACACAGTTAGGTCACTGGCAAGCTGAGATCTGGCTGCCTCTTCTCTGCTAAGAGGAGCATGGTCTTAGAGGAAGAGAGAGGTGTCATTTTATTCATTCAGACTGAGAGTATTTACCAGGCCAAGCTTCAAGGTCAAGTGTCCTCCCTTGGGCCTCCTCTATCTATATGAATTAAATGGCTTCTGCAGGAATATGGAAGACTGTAAATACATCATTGTTAGTGCATGTTCTCAGCCAGGCTTCAGGAGCACTGAACATGCAGCTCCTTGTAATGAGACTCAGTTCCCAGTCATTTCATCGCAATAGCTACTTAGGCTCAATTACAGCCCAGGCTTCTCATTATCCCGTAGTAACCAAGTTATTACCTTGTAGGAGAACAATTATTTATTTTTCACCACCTTGCACAGGACATGCTTGTCTCAGCTTCTCTGGAATGCTCATTACCGTGTTCAAAGCCGGAAAAGGCTCACCGCCTGGCAAAGGGACAAGGTCCCTGTACATTTCCTTGACCCCATTCATCAGCTTTTTGAGTTATGCAAGGGCCATTTGGCAGAGGAGCCTTGGCTCAGACCAGCGATCACTCTTCTTGCCTTTGCAATATCTTGCCATCCTGCTCTCCCTCTCAGCCATGAAGGCAAAAGTGGGGTGTGCAGAGCAGATTTTGCACCCGCTCTACTACCAAAAGACCTTGGGCACAATCCATAGAAAGTTACACCCATTTATTCCCCACCACAGTCAATGAAATTGAAGGACAAGTGCCTAACGCCCATTAACTTCAACGGGCTCTAAGTGCGCTTAATGGTCTCCAGATTGCTCCCATTGTGTTCATGTAAGAAGGCTCCTGCCTTGAGACTGCAGGCAGGGTTTAACTAAAAGTCAGTTCAAATGTGCAATTTTGAGGTGGAATAGTTCTTCTCACTTAACCACACAGGGCTGGCAACAAGGGACAGCATGACTGGGCACCTGCCAAGGGCCAACACCCGAGTGGGGGCCCACTGAGAAGAGCCCTCTGGACTTGCTCCTCCTCTTTTTGTGACATGCTTGTTCACCTGCCCCTTGTTCTGGCCCAGACAATGGTGGTGGTGAGAAGGAGGAGCAGTAGATGCCACGGCCTACATGCTCACTGGCTCCCTGCCTGTCAAGCAAGCAAGTGGGAGCAAAGAGGATGAGGAGCAAGAGCAGCTGGGGACAATGGCAGTGAGAAGGCAGACTCACCGAGGGAGGCATCCATTGAGGGTGCCTTGCCCCAGGGCCCTCAAAAAGCTGGAGCTGGCACTGTAGCAACAGACCACCTCAGTTTTCATGTGGGGAGTTATCCGTTTAAGCAACTCACATGAAAATTGCCAGGGATGTTGAAGAGTCCTTGGTCTCGAGTCATGAGTCGAGTCACGAGTCTTTGGACCCGAGTCTCGAGTCCGAGTCCAAGTCCTTGGTCCAAAATGGTGACTCACGAGTCCCGAGTCCCGAGTCACTCCCAAAGCTGACTCCACGAGTCCCTATTAAAATCAGTGGGGTTTCCCCCCAACAAAATAAGGCTACTTCAGATGTGTGGCTTAAATAAATTCTAGGCACAAGTGTGCCTTTTTATTTCAAAACTTTGCAACTGATTTTGGCAAGAACAGACCAGGCAGACAAACCCAAAATAACCAGGCAGGCAGAGGAGGCAGGGAACCCCAAAGCAGGCAGGCAGAGGCAACCAAACCCAAAATGTCTGACCCTAACCCTAACCCCCCACAACAACACATCAGTCAAAATAAATCTCAACACATCATTGGGGCTACGCTCCTAGTAGCTGTCCATAGTGGCCGAGCAGCGGCGCACCTCGCTTCCATGCACTCTTCACCGGTGATCGTGCTCCTCTCCACTCCTGGCACAACCCAGGGATGTTGACGAGTCCTTGGTCTCGAGTCCCGAGTCGAGTCTCGAGTCCCATTAAAAATATTGGGACTCGAGTCCGAGTCGAGTCAGAGGGGGGACTCAGTCCGACTCATGGGTCGAGTCCTCGAGTCCGAGTCCCCATCCCTGAAAATTGCTTCCAAAAAGACTTGTAGCTTAGCTTTCCCTCTGATGTAGTTACCTTTTGCACATGTGCACACTTTTCACAGAGGTGCACTGTTGAACAAATTATTCCCCATGTGAAAACTGAGCTGGTAGAGTCACTGTTTGGGGCCTGTCTGTAACACCTCTGCTAAGTATGTTTGTATAAGCATTAAGCCAGTCATCCCAGAGTATTTGGCTAGAGGAAGGTAATAGTAACGTAGGGCACAATCCCATGCTTATTTAAAAAGAAAAAAGTCCTACAACTCCCAGCATTCCCCTGTCAGCATTCAATTCCTATGGAGCATACTTAGTTCTTATTGGTCTGTTTTAGTGTTTCCTCTCTCTGTTTCGAGGTTTTTCTGGGTGGGGTGGGGTGGACACACTTGTGCTCGATCCCAGCTACATTAAAATATTTGATTTCTCCATTGATGTCAGTGGGCAGTTCTCTCTTCTGCCGTGGGGACATTTTAAATAGCTTTTCAGTGTGATCTAGGAAATGACATTCAGACAATGAGGTGGTTCTGTCTACCCCTTTTTATCTCGGTGTGTCCTTCCTTCTTGTCCAGCCACTCCATTCTCTTCCTCCTCCCACATGATTTTCATTCCCTACCACCAGTCACTTCTTTCCATTAACACCCCCACTCAGTTCTCAGCCCCCCCCCCCATCAGTCTGTCAACATTAAATGAAATTGAGTTATCATGGGATTGTGTTTTGGTATGTCCTCCACTTAAGTTTTTTTCCCTTAGGATGTTTGTACCTGTACAAACCTCAGGGTTACCCTGAGATTGCTGATACCTCCTCTTTGGGTGTGGGTGGTGTAGTTTTGGCTATATTTGCACAAGGATGGCAAAACTTGAACCAGTATTGGATGGAATGATTATGTTTAGTTCAAATGTGGAAGACTCAGATTCAAATTCTTGCTTTGCTCAGCCAGTGACTGTGGACAAGTGCCATTGCTGAGCCAGAGGAAGCTGTCAAGGTGGAACCAGGAGCCAGGTAACACACCAGAGGCCAGAGCCAGGAGTCCGTGTCAAGGAACAAACCAGAGCAAGGAAGGCAATTGTTGCTCAAGCAAGTCCTCCTAGCCCAAATAGGAAACCTGTATAGCTCTTGCTGCTTAGAATGACTGACTGGCCCACCTAGGTGGGCAGAGCCAGTTCAGAACCTGGAAACTCTTACCTGGGGAGATGGTCCAAATTGCAGTCTTGGTGGCTTCCCACAAAGGGCAGTTACGCACGGTTCCCAGCACGAGTCCCAGTGGCTCCTGACAGCAGGTTATCTTTCATCCTAGCATACCAACAAGGTTGTTCTGAAGATAAAGAATGGTAAAGCACTAACAAATTCTACAATATTGAAAAATATTATTAGTAGCAGCGGGATGGGGGAAAGCAGATAGAGTGTGAATGGGAAAACCAAGTGCATCTTTCCATATATATATATATATATATATATATATATATATTCCTAGAAGACTTTATGCACAAAGATGCCTTCTTTCAAATTGGGACAAATACTGATAGGCCCCATATAGACGTAGCATTTTATAGCACCTTTTCCTAAGCATTTATTATTTCCCCATCCCTCTGGAGAATATCAAATGCAATTTAAGATCAGGACTGAAATTCTAATTAAAAGTGTGACACATATCAACCCACACCTCCTTCTTAAGTTTGGCTGTTCCTAAGATTTCTCCCAAAGAGTGGCTTTATCATTTAAGGCTCTTTCTAGACAGAATCTAAATGTCCTTAGGTATGCAAATTATCAGGTTAGATCAACAAAAGTGAATCAGCAAGAACAAGTATGCCTCTGGATTGTCTGGGTTTATGCATACTCACACTGAATGGGATTGTGTGAGAGAATTTTTAGAGGTATCCAAATGCAGTGTGCAAATTCTATACTAATAAATAGGATCATAGTGTTGGAAGGGGCCTACAAGGCCATCGAGTCCAACCCCCTGCTCAGTGCAGGAAACTAGAGGGGTTTCCCATCCAAGTAATAACCAGGCCTGACCCACACTCAGACAGGTCTGTATTTGTTTTGAGTGTCTTTGATTTGTATAATAAGGCAATTGGGGGGAAATGTGTCATTTGAACTGAGGCACAAAGTTTTATGACCATTTCAATTTTCTTCTTAACTTTCAGAAGGCAAACTAGGAAGACATGTTGTTTACTATTCCACCTCTTGTGATTGGCCCAGTTATCTGTCCTGAATCTCTTGGTGGGAGATTCAGGACAGATAAAAAGAAGTACTTCTTCACACAGCGCATAGCTAAACTATGGAATTTGCTACCACAAGATGTAGTGATGGTCACCAATTTGGATGGCTTTAAAAGGGGATTTGACAAATTCATGGAGGATCAAGCTATCAGTGACTACTAGTCCTGATGGCTATATGCTACCTTCAGTACTGGAGGCAGTAGGCCTCTGTATTCCAGTTGCTGGGGATCGTGAGTGGGAGGGTGCTATTGCACTCAAGTCCTACTTGTGGGTTTCCCACAGGCAGCTGGGTGGCCACTGTGTGAACAATATGCTGGGTGAGATGGATCCAGCATGGTTCTTATGTTCATAAACCTTTAACTGGGCCAATCACAAGAGGTGGAATAGTATGCAAAATGTTTTCCCATGTGTCCCATCACTTACATTGTATCAGAGTAGGAATCAAACCTGTAAGCCATTAAGAAATCTTTCTTTACTGTTCTAATGTGTATCATAGATATATAGCTCTCATTCGGGTGATAAATCATGTCTGGGGTTGTACCACTTCAAACTGCAGGGGGAGGGGCTCACATGAGTTAATGTTCTTCCATACAAAAACATAAAAATAAAAATCACCACACAGAAAAATAGATGTTAGAGGTTAGCCTAGAACCCTTCTCCAAGATGTATAATTTAGTATGAAGAAGGGAGTGTTTGCACAGAGGAGCATTTGACCAAGTGAGCCCCCATCTGTAGTCTGAAGTGGTACAGCCCAGACACAGGTCTATCATATGATGAGAACTAGGCCACCATCTTGAGGTTCTCTGGAAGCAGAGGTGTCCATTACAATTCTTTACTATGCAGCCATGTTCTGATAAGAGCAGGGAGTCGCTCAAGGCTTCTCTCACTGCCATAATATTCCCCTTTCCAATCCCATTTTTGTTAAATATATTTGAATTATTTATTTGTTATATTTTTAATCTGCCCAATAACAAACTTTCTCTGGAGAAGGCACATAGCTTAGGTTAGAGCACATGATCTTCATCCATAAGGCTCCAGGATCAATCCTGGGCATCTCCAGCTAAAAGGATCTTGAATAGCTGGGCTGGAGAACAGTTGGCCAATCAGAGCAGACAGTACTGGGCTAGGTGGGCCACTGACATGGCTCAGTATGAAGAAGAGCAGGGGCTGAAGGAGGCGTGGCCTGAGAGCAGGGGCTGAAGGAGGTGTGGCCCGAGAGCTCATTCCGTTTCCTGACTCCCAGCTGAGCAGAAGCACAGGAGGGGCTGTGGCGTAACCCCACAATTCAGTTCCCTGGTGTATGTCTGCATTAGTATGTTTAGAGTGTCTAGAATGTTGAACTGAGTGGGTGTGGTTTGTGATGTCTTAGAAAGGGTGGGGAGGAGTATATAAGGAGTGTTTGAGTGATGTCTGAGTCAGTTAGGTTTTATGTCAGTGAGTCAGAGTTGAGTTAGTGAGTTGAGTGTTATGGGAGTGTGGAGTTGGGTTAGAGAGTTTTAGGTGGTTGGAGTTAGTGTGATATGGGAGAGTGTTTGTAGTGTGTAGGGAGAGTTGGGAGTTAGGTTAGTTACAAAGTGTTTAGTGTAGGCAGGTTCATTTTCTGGAACTAAGATTTTGAGAATTAAAATAAACTTATTTTTATTTTGTTAACTACCAAAATCCTATGTGTCAGCTTGGCGTTATTACCTGCTTTACTTTTAAATCTACACACACACCTTTGTACCGACAGTATCATAAATGTAAGCTAGATCCTTAATAACCAGTATTAATCTTTCCCCTCATTAGTAGGGGAAAGGTTTCATTTGACCCTCCCCTCAGGTTTTCAAGTGTTGATGCTTGGCCTGAGAACAGTTTATGCGCGTGGTCCTAAAGTGTAAGGGACCGTGTCGTCGCAGGGGCTCCAGCTGTTTTGGGGGCTATATAGGCAAGCAGGCTCCCAGGGAGCAAGCGATCAGAGTGAGCGAACAGGAGTTTGGCAGCGGAGTTTGGCAGGGGAGGTCAAGGGGGAGGTACCTAACAATCCCCCCCTTTTTTTCTTCTTTTCTTTTTCTTGTAACACACACTTATATACCAGTGGGACTGTTTGTTAACCTTCAGGGAAGACAGGACAAAGCACAGGCCATTCCAGTACAATCAGAAAGGTAGAAGCAAAAAGGGAATAGAGAGTATGCACTAAAAAGACTCTCCAGTGGTGGTGACTTGCAAGGTATGTGTAATGTTTGTTTTCTTGCCTGAGATCAGCGTGGCTTACATGTGCAACAAGTGCAAGCTGGTGGCGCTGTTGGAAGAAAAAGTAATAGGACTGGAGCAACGAGTGTCAACTGTCTTGTTAATTGTTGTAAACCGCCCAGAGAGCTTCAGCTATTGGGCGGTATAAAAAGGAAATAAATAAATAAGCTCTCAAGGGAATAAGAGAATACGAAGCGTTCCTAGACAGAATGGTGGAACTATAACAGCAAAGTGAAGTACAGGAGCCAGAAGAGCAACAGCAAGCTGAGGCAGAATTGGAGAATGCTGAGGTGAGGGAAAATGAAGTAGAGGAAACTCCCTGGAAAAGGGTTACAGTTAGGAGCAGAAGAACTAGAAGACATTCTGCAGCAGTGGAAGCAGTAGAACTATGGAACCGCTTTCAGGTACTTGAGGACAAGACCGGAGGACAGCCTGCAGAGGAAGAATTACAGGGCACCCCACATGACAGTGAGCAAGAGGCTGAAGGTCAGTCAATGAAACCAAGGCTTATAACAAGAGGAAGAGAAGAGTACTAGTTGTGGGAGAATCCCTCCTGCGTGGGATTGAAACTGAAGTATGTCGCAAAGACCCATGGACTCACCAGGTATGCTGTCTACCTGGAGGATGGATTAGAGGTGTGACTGAAGGGATGCCAATGTTCATAAAGCCCACTGACACGTAGCCCTTTCTTTGGCTTCTTTGACAGTTCCCCTGAGGAGAAACTTCCACTTCAATTTGTGCTTTGGGTGAAACTTCAACAACTTCTTTAATATTTGTGGGATGGTTCTCATGTCTGGGAATTAGGTAGGCTGCCTGTTCTGGATGGGGTTGTGCTCTCTCTGAAGGATTAGGTTCATTGTCTGGGGGTACTCCTTGAACCATGTTTGGCACTGGAGACTCAGGTGGACTCTGTAACTAGGAGTGTCTTTTATCAGCTCCGGCTGGTAGTCCAGCTATGGCCGTCCCTGGATAGGGATAGTCTGGCCACAGTGTTCTATGCACTGGTAACCTCAAGATTGTATTGCTGCAGTGCATTCTATGTGGGGCTTCCCTTGAGACTGGTCCAGAAACTGCAGCTAGTGCAGAATCTGGTAGTCAGCTTGCTGAGTGGGGCAGTGCAGGCTACTGCGAGTGTGTTGCACCTTTGCTCAGAGAATTGCAATATATTACCGAACCAGGTTCAAGGTTATGTTCTTGACATAAACAACTTGGGATCAGGCTAACTAGGGAGCGCCTTCTCCCATATCAACTTGCCCATTCACTGAGATCTATAAATCAAGGCCTCCTGGTTGTTCTGTCATCTGCACATGTGCATCTGACACCAACCAGAGAGAAGGACTTTTCTGTTGAGGCACCCCCAGCCTTTGGAATTCTCTCCCCCCAGCAGAGTCTCAGGCACCATCCTTGATGGTGTTTAGGCACCTGTTAAAAACTCAACTGTTTATCTAGGCATTTGCTGAAGTTTAATACCTAGTCTAATAGATATTTCCGTTTTAATTTTGTACTTTATTTTAATTGTTGCTTTAATGAATTTTGTACACCACCCTGTGATTTTGCAGTGAAGAATGGTATCAAAATATTTTAAATAATTAAATATTTTTATAATTGAAAATGTATGCAAATACAAATAATAAAAAAAACTTATAACAAAAAGGCTTATCCTGGCCTTCCCTAACCTGTTTCACCCCCTGATGTTTTGGACTACAACTCCCAGGATCTTTGGCCATTGGCGGGTCGTAGTCCAAAACATCTGGAAAGCACCAGGCTGGGGAAGGCTAGATTATACAAATATTAACTATGATAACATCATAAAAGGCCTTTGTACATTTGGAAATTATTGCATTTTTTAACAAAAATTAACAAAGTCTTCTAGTTATTAACAAACTTGTCCCAATTTTGTATCCCCCCCCCCCTTTCATATAGAGATAATTAGTTAGCTCTGCCTTAAGGGCCATTTCCCATACTTTTTCAAGCTTTTCAATCAGACTTGGAACGTTTGTTTGCCTTCAATATTCAGCATAAAGAAATCTAGCATTGGTAACCATACATGAAGTCGCTGTTTCACATTTTCTGGATTATTATGCCAAAAAGAGCAAAGAGTTTGTGTATTCCCAATAAACAAAGTTAGAACATGTGCATGTCTGAGAGCTCTCAGCACCAGTCCATATTTTGTCTGTCCCACCCCCCGCCGCCCATCCACAAGATGTTGCTAAATCTAGTATCCCTTTAACATAGCAGGTTGGTAAATAAGTAATAACCCCAGCTTTGCTGTCCACACTGCAAATTGTGACTGACTATGGGATGTACCTCATTCTTGACAAATGATGTTTGCTCCAATAACAGTTGTTTAGAAGTACCATGAATTATTTAAACTCATTTTCCTACAAGGGAAAGAAGCTCAAATGAGGATTTGCTTTTTGTCGTTACATTTGTTGTGTTGTTTACATGCCAGAATATCTTCTTGCTCAGGAAGAAGGGTAGTTGAGAACTGGGTGAAATTGCTAACAATTTTAATGGTTATTTAAATGGTTGATGTGACCAGACTTTGATCTGGGACAAATGTCACCCCAAACCATGGTGAAGGCCTGAAACTCCCCACTCTCTTCTCTTGCACAGATTCTGCCTTCCCTTCTATGGTTTGCTGTAACCATAGATGCTGTTGCATCTACACTGGGGCTCATTCTGGTTAGATCTAACCAGGATTGCTCAAAACCATGGTTCCCAAGCTCAGTTCAAATCATGATTTCAAACCATGGTTTTGAGGCAATCCTGGTTAACTCTAACTATAGCTAGCCCCAGTTTGGATGTAAGAGCAAGCTGTGGTTACAGAAAACTATAGAAGGGGATGGGGGGGATCATTGTGTAATAGGGGAGCAGGAAACGCATACGCCTATAGCATGTCCCTGATCTCCGAACCATGATTTGGAGATCAGGAAATGTGACAATTTGAACTGGGGACCTGTGGGTCATTTCAAACATTACTAAGTGTAGGGGAACAGGAAGTGTGAGTGACTTATATTTTCTGTTCTCCAAGCTTCTTTGTAATATCTGAAGTGGAACTCGCACATCTCTCCCTTCCGTGAGATGTACACATTCCAAATGTAAAGATATATTATGCATTTCACTGCTGGGGGTGGGGGGTGGGGAGATGCAAGCTCCATTTTGGCTCCATAGAAACTCAGAAAATATGAAACACGAGCCATTTGTTGCTTTCTTTCCTATCCCCTGCCATACCTTGCCCCTCAGAATTCACCCCAGAAGCTTCTAGAACAGGTTTAAAATGATGAGGAACATGGAAGTATTTGGGTGCTAAAACATGCAGAGAACATACAAACATGGGTGGAAATCAGGATGGGTGAGACATTTGTTTCAGTTTGTTTTTTGACCAGAATTGATTTAATTTATCCTGGAACTGAATGTGGACCCAAATACAGTCTGCGGTCTCAAATCCGTACATTTCCAAGCTTGTGATGGTATTCGTGCAACAAAAAATGCATTCAAAAAATGCACACAGTCATGCTTTTGTCAATGGGAGAAAAATGCATATGTTTCAAAATATGTACAATTGATGTGTTCATTTGGAAAAATGCACATGAAAATATGCACAAATTTTCATGTGGACCCCCGCCCCCCCAAAGCTCACAATCTGATATGGACCTGAAGTGGAACGAGCGTTGCATTGGGATCTGGAAAACCGCAATGAGTGCGTGTTTTGCTGAGTTGTGCATCCCCAGCAGAAAATTAGTAGGAACAAACAGGACACTGAATATCATGTCTCAGTTATTTAAAATGACTGCTTCTGAAACACTTGGCCTTTTAAGTGTGGTATTTACCACATAAAACAAAACATGAAAGAATGGAATGAAACTCTGCTGTCACATTGCAGAAGATGTCTGCTGCCCATTGTAGGTGGGGTCAATTGCCTTGAGGACTTACATTGCTCCAAAAACTTTTTTCACTGTGCTGTGAAAAAAGGAGAACGTTGCTAAAAGCAGCCAGTAAAAAGGGTGATATGCATTCTGCTAGGTTTCTCCTACAAATGCTTCTCCATTTATTATTGCACTAAAATATTTATACAAGATGGTTTCTCGAGAACCAGGCTGATTTTGAAAACAATTTCCTGCCCTTTTTCCTTTCATGGAAGTATGCTGAAGTTCAGATTTACAACCTGTGGGGCAATATTCTGCACTTGTTTATACGACTGTGATGTTGTGTAATTCTTCCAAAAACAGATTCAAATTGTACTAGACCTAGACTCACAAAGAGGTGAGAGCAATCTTTGACTGTTATGATGCAACCCCCAAGCACTGTGGCTCTGCAGCCTTCATCCATTCCAGTGGGGCTTGCTTGGGAGTTCTATGCAAGGTCATGCCACTGAAATGAATGGAAAACATGGGGCAGAGGCACTTAGGAGACTGTCCCCTTGTGAAATACGTAAGCCCAAATAGAAAAGTAGAAGAAGAGTTAAAATTCAATATTATGATGCATCTTATGTGTTGTTCTGTACATGGAATGAAAACAAGAACCCAAAGATTTATTAGTAGTGCTTTAGAGCATTATTGAAATTAGACTTAATTAGCTGTGTAATTTTCTGGAACCAGAATGTTAGCATTTTTGATATAGTGTGTGTTGCTGTTTGCAAAACAGTGATGCACCAAACTTAATTTCATGGGAGAAATCAGTACTAGCACAACAACAACAACATAGCCTATGAATTCTAAGGCATGTTGGTAAAAAAAAGCATGAAAAAAAAAACACAGAAGGCGCGATCCTATGCATGTTTAGACAGAAAAAGTCCTGCAACTCCCAGCATTCCCCAGCCAGCCATGCTGGCTGGGGAATGCTGGGAGTTGCAGGACTTCTTCCTGTCTAAACATGCATAGGATTGCGCCTTGAGTGAAATATGTACTGTATCCAGGAATGCTTACAGTATGTGGTGCCTAAAGTTCGACCTTCCCCCACCCCCCACACACATACTCCAACACTTTAAAAGTCTTGCTGCACCATTCAGACACTGATTCCTGTGTCCATCTATTCCCCCCTTATGGTTCTACCTCAAGCAGGTCACTACACCCTGCTGCTTGGCAGGGGCAGTTCTAAGGGTACTGAGTATCCTTTCCCGTTATGGAAGATGGGAATCCCTTGTCCATACTACCGGTGGAACCATCCCTTTCTTCCATACCCCTCTTCCCTCACCCCCAAATCTGCTCCGGAGGGTCCCCGACCCTCTGGAATATATCGGGGTACACAAGGGCGACCACAAGGGGAGGGTGGAATCCATTCTGCCAGCACTGTCTGTTCTGCTGACAGATGGAGGCAGTTGAATACAACTGCATAGATACCTAAAGAAAGACAAGGCGGACATTATTTTTCTGCAAGAAACGCATAAGTCAAAGAAAGGGGTAAACGAATTAAAGCTGAGGCGGCCCAGTTTGTATGAAACGGCATTTGGATCTTCTAATTCAAGAGGAGTGGCAATTATTATTTCTAAAAACTGTGGTTTTGGAGTTTTAAAGGTTAAGAAGGATGCCAGAGGGAGATATATCTTAATTAAAGGCACCATGGGGGGAGAAGAATTTGTATTAATTAATGTTTATGCACCAAATCAGAATCAAGGTGAATTTTATCAAATGGTGTTTAAGGAAATGGGTGTTACACAGAATCAGAGGGTTATTATGGCGGGTGATTTTAATATGGTGATGGATAAAAGGATAGATAAATCAAACCCCACGGTTGGGGAGATGAGGAATAACATCACGTTTTTGAATAAGGTGATCACAAAGGAAGGGTTGGTGGATGTTTGGAGAGAGGTTAAAGGGCAAGATAGAAGATATATGTATTATTCATCAGCCTTTAAAATTTTTTCTAGGATAGATTATATATTTGTGTCTAGGAGCTTGGTCTCTAGGGTCATGAGTACTGAGATAGGTATTATAAAAGTTACGGATCATGCGCTGGTCAATATGGATTTAAAAATAGGGAAGGATTATAGAGAGGCTAGAAGATGGAGGTTGAATTGTAATATTTTTAAAGCAAAACATATAACTGAAAAGATAGAGAAAGAGATGAGGGAAATTTGGGAGTTTAATCAAACAGAGGATTGTAGTCAAGCTATAATATAGGATACTATGAAAAGTGTTATGAGAGGTATAGGAATAAGAGAGGGAGTTAATTTAAGAAAACAACAGGAGGCTTTTAATAAACAGATAGAAGAAGAGATTAGGGAGTTAGAAGAATCTTTTTTAAAGAATAGGGATAAGAAGGTATTTGCTGAATTGCAAGCTAAGAGGAAAGAATTTGAGAATAAAGATATAGACAAAGTGCAAAGGAATTTGATATATATGAAAAGAGAGTTTTTTGAGAATAGTAATAAAAATTCTAAAATGTTAGCTAGATCTGCGCAAAAAAAGGGGGGAAATTTAGTGGGGGTGATTAAAGATAAGAAGGGCAAGGAATATAATTTAATGAAGGATAAATTAAAAATATTTCATGAATTTTATTCTGAATTGTATAAGGCTGGTTTATGCTCTGAAGTAAGGACTAAAGAATATATTGAAAAAAATTTGAAAATAAAAATATTAGAAGAGGATAGAGACTATATGGAACAACCTTTTACGGAGTTAGAAATAGAGTTTGCTATAAATAAATTAAAAGATGGTAAAACTCCCGGAATAGATGGTTTAGGGGCTGAATATTATAAGGTTTTTAAGAAAATGGTAATTCCCAAGTTAAAAAACTTGTTTAATGATATTTTACAGGGGGGAGAGATTCCTCCTTCTTGGAAACAATCTTTGACCATTTTAATCCTGAAACCAAATAAGGATCCGGCAGACCCAGGATCTTATAGACCAATTTCATTAATTAATCAAGATGCAAAATTAATGTCTGCAATATTAGCTAGAAGAATGAATACCGGTAGTTTTGTTAGTAAGTATATTGGCTTAGACCAATGTGGTTTTGTACAAGGTAGACAAATGGCAGATTTGACTAGAAGAGTGTTAAATATAATATATTTAATTAAGAAAATTAATTTGAAGGCAGGGGTTTTTGTGTGGAATGGCCAGCATTAAAGAGGATAATAAAAACTATGGGGTTTGGTGAAAAGTTTCGAGGAGTTATTGATCAATTATATGCTCAAAATATGACGTCAGTTGTAGTAAATGATGGTATAACAGATCAAATTTTTCTAGGCCAAGGTACCAGACAGGGCTGTCCCCTTTCCCCAATCTTATTTGTGTTAGTTATGGAGGTTTTGACAAATGTAGATAGAGAGGATAGTAATTTAAAAGGGATAGGGATAAAGGATAAGATAAAAATTAATCTTTTTGCAGATGATACTCTGTTAACAATTGAAAATCCCATGGAAATGATGGATAGGCTAGAGGATCATTTAAAGGAGTTTAGGGATGTTACGGGGTTGCAAGTAAATTGGGATAAATCTGAGATTATGTTGTTTAATTATAGTAAAATAGAGGAGCTAGAAGGGATTTAAAAAGATCAAATATTAAGGTAAAAAGTATACGTAATTAAATATTTAGGTATAGATATTTTAAAAGAGTTAGAAAAAATAGGAGAACAAAATTTTAGAAAGTTAAAGAATGAGGTAAAAAAAAAGATAGAGGAATATAAAAAAATAGGACTTTCATGGTTTGTCAGAATAGCTTTGATAAAAATGAAGATATTACCAAAGATAATTTTCTTATTTAGAATGATATCAAGTTGTTTATCAGAGAAGGAAATTAAGGAATGGCAAGCAATAATTAATAATTTTTGTAATGGGGGGGGGGAAGGCAAGGATTACTAAGAGTAAATGGTATAAATCCCAAAAAGAAGGTGGGCTTGGCCTTCCTAATATCAAGTGGTATTATATAGCTAATCAGTTAAGGTTTATAATGGACATTTTAGTTAAGAAGAATATTTTGTGGTTAGAAAATGCACAGCACTGGGAAGGTATATTTAGGGAAAATAAGGTTATCAAATTAATGGATTGAATGGGAAAAATTGAGACCAGCCAGACAACAAATATCGGAAATGATTGGGCCAGGTAGAATTTCGTGGTTAAATTTAATGCAATTAGATCAGTGGACTAAGAAATGGAAGAAGAGAAATGAGCATGAGAGGGAGCTTACTGGATTTGAAAAGAAAGTGTTGTCTAGAGAACTTATAGAAGGGAATGTTTCTTCCAGAGGGTTAACTAAGGAGATATATAAAATGTTTCAGAGGATTGAAGCGAAAAAAGATAACCTTAAGATGATATGGGAAATGGAATTTGGGGAGGAGATATTGAATGCGGGGTGGAGAAATATTTGGGGCAGACGTATATTAAGAAATATGTCAGTAAGGATAAAAAGAGAATTTTTTAAAAACTGTTTGGAGATGGTATCTGACTCCAGTAAGACTAAACAAAATAGATAGTAATTGTGCTCCATTGTGTTGGAGAGGATGTCAGGAACTTGGTACTTATGGTCATATGTGGTGGAGTTGCAAAAGCGTATTGGATTTTTGTAATAAATTTTTTGTAGAAATTTCAGAAATTATTGGCATTAATTTGGAGGTCTGTCCAAAATTAGCATTGTTATCAATAACGGAGAAACTTCTGTGCTCACAAGAGAAAAAGGAATTAATTGCAAGTTTATTAGCGGCAGGGAGATTACTGATAGCAAGGAATTGGAAAGTTCAACACCAGTATTTAATAATAGATTGGTATAAAGAGGTTTGGGATATTGCTTTAAATGATAAACTAACATGTAGTATTAAATGTAAAAGGGGACAATTAAAGAAAAATAATTTTAAGGATATATGGGGACCATTTTTAGATTATGTTTTAGTAAAGGGAAAAGGGAGTAAGCCATGTCATGATATGATGTATTTTTGGAATATAGATTAATAATGGATTATGTGGATAGAATTGGTTTTGGCCCCGGGGTGACGGGTGCACTTGGAGTTTATGATTTGTAGGTTTATGTTCTTTTGTATGTGTGTTCATTTAAAAATATAAATAAAAATTAAAAAAAAAACTGCATAGATACCTTCCTTCAAGGAGGAAAGCCGTCACCTTGAGCACAGGCAGGGCCAGCCCCAAAGGCCAGTTGGTAAGATAAAGCGGACTGCTTAGCAAAGATGGGAAGGCTCTTCTGTGTAGAGAGCTCTGTGATCCTCTGATAACTTGGCTTACTTCAGCCAGACTTCCAGTGACACCTCCATCCTTTTAGCATCTCTGGACACAGCTCTTTTTTTTGTTGTTTTAATTTATTTTAATTTATTTCACAAATGTATATACTGCTTCCCCACAAAATTATCAAAGTGGCATATATAATAACACTAAAATATAGCAATAAAATACAACAACAAAACAACCATTCTATTGATCAACAATAAAACTAAAATTGTAACTGGCTGGGTCACATCACAGGGAATGCCTGTAGAAAGAAATAAGTCTTAAGGAGACATCTAAAAGTCAAGACCATTGATGCTTGCCTGATGTCAGTTGGAAGGGTGTTCCAGTATATAGGGTTGGATCAGTGACCTAGGGCAGTTTTGCATTAAAACAAACAACAGAATGGTCTCACCAATCCATCCCACCTCCATTCACCTCTTTCTTCCCCACATGGGTTAAACACATGGGGTTGGATCCAAATATCATAGAATCTAAATATGACCTAGTCATATTTAGAGTTTACCCATGAAAATCAACAGGACTTAAATTAGTCACACCGAGCATTCCATTGATTTCAATGGGTCTACTCTAAATATGACTAAGTCTGGATCCAACCCAGAAATATTCACTATTAGTGAAATGATAGTTTTCCAATGTATATATTTTTAATGAAATTTTCTCACCAGTAAATCCCCCACTCTTTCCTTCCCACATCTTGATTCAGAACTGGGCTCTTTCCCTTAGTTCAGTCTATTGCAGTGTTCTCCAACCTTGGGTCCCCAGATGTTTTTGGCCTACAACTCCCAGCTGGGAGTTCAGGGCCGGTGCAAGGCAGTTTGGTGCCCTAGGCAAGATCAGATATTTAGTGCCCCCCCTTCCCACTTGAGCCCTCCTTCCTCCCTCCAGCCCTATGCCCATCTACTATATAAATGTGAATGTTTGTCCGTCCGTCCGTTTGTTTGTTTGTCCGTTTGTTTGTACATGGGTCCGCGCGGCGGGTTTGCGTCACATTGGCTCCTACCCGGTTGGACGGATCCGCCCCAAACTTGGCACGCATACTCCCCATCACCCAAGGACAAAGACTGGTGGGTTAAAATCTCTGAAAAACCCTCGCCGCGCCGGTACGGTCCAAAATAGATTAGAGCCAATGGTGTCGCTTGGAATGCTCGCAGGGGCCACTCAGGAGGCGTTATGCAAATAGCTCCAACCAGCATATAGAATGTTGGTATGCAGTGCCACCACAGGGGCCCAATCAGCGGCGGATATGCAAATCTCTCCTATGTCCAAACAGAATGTTCACATGAACCACAGCCGGGACAGCAGGGATTTGATTGCGTAATCCCGGGGGGGGGGAGGCAGGGATTTCATTGTTGCAAAGTCCCTGGGGGGAGGGGAAGCAGGGATTTGATTGTGTAGTCCCGGGGGACACACACAGGGATTTCATTGTGTGGTCCTGGGGGGACACACACACAGGGATTTCATTGTTGCATAGTCCCGGGGAGGAGGGAAGCAGGGAATTCATTGTTGTGCAGTCACGGGGGAGGGGCGAAGCAGGGATTTGAATGCATAGTCCCGGAGGGGGGGGAAAGAAGGGATTACATTGTGTGGTCCCGGGGGGGGGGGCGTAATTCATTGTTGCATAGTCCCAAGGGGGAGGGAGACACACAGGGATTTCATTGTGTGCTCCTGGGGGGGGGGAAGCAGGGATTTCATTGTGTAGTACTGGGGGGACACACAGGGATTTCACAGCGGACAGCTACCTTAAGGAATTTCAAACAAAGAGTGCCTATAGGAAAAGGACGACCCGTGCAACGCCGGTTAAAAAAAAGCTAGTTATGAAATAAATTTCCCTCCCTGGGAACTGCCGAGCCCCATAGAAAAACTTTATGGACTTTGAGACTTTTCCATTGTGTTCACGCAGAAAGCAAAGAGGCAACATCAGCCCAGCTATGCCAGGAACTCCCAAGGGCCTTCTCCTATTCCATATATATATATATATATATATGTAAAAGCCTGTCTCCTCCTGCGAGCAGCACAAGGGATATGAAAAAAGGATGTGAGAGAGGTGTGGTGGCGCTATCTGTGAGGAATAGAGACAAAAGGGCGTCTTGCAGCCTGTCCTACCTCGCAGGGTGGAGGTGAAGAGACACCAGTTTGACTCATACACTTTCTGGGTTGCGGGAATGCATGTAGTAGAAACATAGCAAAGAGAGAGCCTGTGGATCATCTGGTTCAAATTTCTGCTTCCCCTCCTCTTTCTATCACTTTGTTGCAATATTTCTTTATCAGAATAATGTATATTATCCTGTCTTTCCCTTTACCAGCCTAGTGCTCAAGGCAGACAACAACATTCAAAGTACAGTAAAGCAAACATCAACAGCTCAGGGCACAATCCTAAACACGTTGAGGCAGAAAAAAGCCCCGCAACTCCCAGCATTCACCAGCCAGCATGGCTGGCTGTTGGAATGCTGGGAGTTGCGGGGCTTTTTTCTGCCTCAACATGCATAGGATTGTGCATGGCTGGCTGGGGAATGCTGGGAGTTGTAGGATTTCCCACTCCCTCCAAACACGCGTAGGATTGCATCCTAAAAGCATTTAAAACCAAAACACAGAAACAGCATGGTAAATAATTAAAACATTGGAGCCCCAGCTAGCTTAAAATACCTTTCCCTCCCTCCCTGGTTGCTGGAAATAACTGCTTTCAGGGGACGTTGAGCTGGGGAAGGCGAAGGAGGTGTTTGCAGGTGCATCCTTCCCACCGCCCACCAGTCTCCCATCATTGGCCTCCGCCAGCAGTAGTTGCTGCTGCTCCTGGTAACAGCGAGGCTTGGAGACCGAGCCCTGAGGTGGAGGAGAGAGAGGGAGGGGCACGCTTCTTTCGCCTCGCCTTCCCCGCCACAGGACATGATTGGTAAAACAAACTTGGTAAAATATGCATTTTAGCCATTTTAGCACTCTATTTTTTCCCCCAAGGCGTTTCTGGTGCCCCCTTTAACCCGGCGCCCTAGGCAGCCGCCTAGTTGGCCTAATGGTAGCACCGGCCCTGTGGGAGTTGTAGGCCAAAAACATCTGGGGACCCAAGGTTGGAGAACACTGCTCTATTGCATTATGGTTAATATCCACAGTTGCAAGCAGGCTGCCTCAGCAATGATACTCTTAGGATGCTGTCCCATTTAGGAACTAAAGAACCCATTCCAGTGGGAAAAAACAATAGGATGGTTGTTTATGGAGTGGGAACATTCAATTAGACTTTGGTGGGGAAAACATTTTGCTCTTGAAGTATAATTTTAGACACAGTATATAATCATTGCATACTTTCTGAGAAGTCACTTGGGCCCTTTATTTACTGAATTTTGAGGTTCAGTCTTTTATTAATATGAATGCTCCCGGAGGGTTAGGAAAAGCTGGAGTTTACTGAAGCAAGCAAACAAACAGACAAAACCCCATTGCTTGTATTTGTGCTGGTGAATCTTAGCTGGCGCCGCTTAGCTTAACTCATCCCACAAGCCACAGATAGTGGCCTTTTGGTGGCTCAGTTAAGCATCCAGTTTTTCCTGCCCGCCTGAGGTTGTTGTCAGGCACCCAACAGGCAACAAGACATGGCTGAGGGGCTTCTTAGGGTTGTACAGACTTGGCAAAGTATAGCGTGGCCACTTGATGAATCACAAAAAAAAAAAAGAAGAAGAAGAAGAAGACAAAAGATGACTGCATAAAATTTACCTATGCCAATTTATATGTATAGATGCAAATTCAGAAATAATTATTGTAATTTATATAGAAATACAGCACATCACATCATAGTGTGAAAGACTGTGACCTGTGTGCCTGCTTGTTCAGCCTGCTGTCCCGATGCTGTCTGTGTTGATGGGCAAGAGTTCTTACGGTTCTTTATCTTTAAACTGGAATTGGACAGGACAGCCATTCAAAGAGAAGATGGTCCTCTGTAAAAGATGACATGCAGTCCTATGCCTCACTGGGCCTTGAAGTATGAGCTACAAAGCAAGCAGGAAACCGAAGAAATAATATCCCCCCCCCTCCCCAACTGTAGCAGAAATGCCTTTGTGTGTCTTTGGATTTTCTGCTTCTTCATTGAAGTAGCAACTTTCGGCTTCCCGCTAGCCCTTCTACCCGTGAAAAGTGTCTCCTTAATAGCTCGTGTGTGTAATGCATCAAAAGCAATGAATGGTGCCTGGCAAGTGGGATAGATGGGACAAGTGATGGTCCATTCAGTGTTGAAAGAAACCAAACGCTGCCATATTGCCAAGTTTTGTTCCACTGGAAGAATTGGATGTGCCCTATGGGATGTAGTGAGGGAGCCAAATGCACGGGGGCTGGTAGAGATGTTTCGAAGCTTGCGAACTAAAAGGCACTAACACTCAGGAGTGACTAATGGGTTCCTACAACTTATCTCAGTTCAGGGAATTGGTAATAATTCATTATTCTGCCATGTTTCCCAGTGCTTTTAAAAAAGATATTACCATAATTAAGTATCTAAAGGCCAGAATAACTTGAGTTTCAAGAAAAAAATGGGCAGTGGAATCAAGTAGTTGAATTTAGACAATGAAAGGAACACTCGTTTTATTCCTGAGAGTAGCTGGGTGCACTCTTCACTTCTATTCTTTCCCTATTTTTTTCATCTTCTAGTTGTTGTTTTTTAAGCAATGAACCAATGAAATAGACTTTGCCTCAAATTCAGAGAGCAACAGAACTAGATCTATGTATCCCATGGACATGTGCAGCACCCGCCCCCACAACTGCAGTCAACAGCATTTGAAACTCAGGAAAATTTCAATATCAGTTTTGGATAAAGTGGCAAGAGTGCCTCTTGGGGCTTTTCTAGATGAGGCTTTGAATGTGCACTTCCCATTCCTCACTCATGGTTGTTTACTGAAATGCAGTTATCCTTTGGTATTCACATTTTTCTCAATTTTATGATGCTGTTCCAATTAAAAAAAAAATACAAATGTATATCTTAGGGGAAAGTATGAATAAAAATGCATATATTGTTGAAAATAATGTATGAAAACGCCTTATAGTTTGGGAAATTGCTTGCAAATATGTATATATTTGGAAAAATTACATACAAAATGTGTATATTAGGATAAATACATACAAAAATTTGTATCAATTTTATATGTTTCTTCCCTTTGAAATCACAAACTGATGGGACAGAACAAAATTCAGATTGGAAAAATAAGAACCTGAGAGAAATTGAAATTGCAGTTCCTGTGTATTGTTTTTTCTTCAAGACCCTACCAGGATTTTATCACCTAAGAAGATAAGAAGAGCTGTGCTGGAGCAGACCAAAGGCCTATATAGTCCAGTATCCTGTTTCTCAGGGTGGTCAGTTAGCTGCCTCTGGAAAGCCCACAAGCAGGACATGAGGGCAACAACTCCAGCAACTGCTGTTCGGGCCTCTGGTCCCGTAGGTAGCATGTAGCCAGCATTACTAGTATCCATTGATAGCCTCATCCTCCATGAATTTATCTAGTTCTCTTTTAAAGCCTTCACCATCTTGTGGTAGCAAATTCCACAGTTTAACTACGTATGCACTGTGTGCAAAAGTGCTTCCTTTTATCTGTCCTGAACCTCACCATTCAGCTTCATCAGATGACCCCACATTCTAGTATTATGAGAGAGGGAGAATTTCTCTCTCTATCCACTTCCCCACACCGTGCATAATTTTATAACCATCTTGATGATGTCCCTCCTTTTTTCTAAACTAAAAACCCCCAACCATTTAATGGCAAAGCCAAAACTCCCCCTCGCTCCCCACCATCCCACTTAGCCTACCAAGGTGCTTCTGCTTACCTTTTGGGGGGGGGGGGCAGCTAAGCACACTTCAGAATGAAACACTGGGCTGCAGCCACCTGCCACTTTATCTTACGTGGGCGTTCCTGGAAATAAAGATGGCGCTGGAGGCTGATGCTTCGCTCTGCAGCATGCCAGCCTTCCAGTTAATTTTTTGTAATTAAAAAATAAAACTTTTTTTTTTAAATCAGGAGGAGCAGGGGGAGCTCGGCAGGCATCAAAGGAGGTGTCCATGGGTACCACATTGGAGACCCCAAGTTCAGACTTTGCTTGTTGGGAACGCCCCCTGATCATTTTGGTTGCCCTTTTCTGCACCTTTTCCAGCTCTACAATATCCTTTTTGAGATGCAGCAACCAGAACTGTCTAATATCAACAACATTTAAAGCTAATGTTGTTTCACAACATTATTGGCCTCTGTCTAGAAGAAATTGCTGCAGCTACCAAAAGAATAAAGAATGGAAAGCTGTGTGCATACTTAAAGAGAGAGAGAGAGAGAGAGAGAGAGAGAGGAGAGAGAGGAGAAGAGAAAAGAGAAAATGTTTAAACTTGCCATGTCCATGTCTGCTTTATCGCTATTCGCTGAAATAGTCTGCAGCTGAGAGCACAAAGGACACAGTAATACTGTTGCAGGTAGCAATAAGATAGGTATTTTATTACTATGACTCTAGACAAATATAACCTGATAAACCAATATCATTTTCCCCCATTCATTTTGTATATTTCTGGGTCTGAGCTTCACTCGCATTGTCAATCCTGTTATGTGGTACACTATATAAAATGGAAAAGCGTAATAATAATGGAACCTAAGAGTTTTACAAGGAAAATGCACACATTTGAAAGAAAAACAGGTAACCATCTGTGATCCAGTGCAGACACCGGGGAGTTTGTATTGTATGGTTGTTTTGCTTGTAACCCGGACTCGGTGCTCATTTCTTTAAATTACAGGCTGAAAGAGAAAGGAGATAATCAGAACTAGTTTGGGGGAGTCTCTTCTTTTCTCTTGCTTATTATCTGGCAATTTTGCCTTCTCTGAATGTCTTGGCAAAGAAGAAAAAGATTTGCAACATACATACAGCACAGTAGCATTGCTTCATAGATATGTGATGATCTGTTCTAAAATATCAGTGATAACCTTTGTGGAATCCAGAAAGTAGCAAAATAAAGATAACGTCTCAAACAACTTGCTGTAAAGATTATTTTTAAAGCATACTTCTATTTTGCAGTTTTAAGCTGGCTGAATTCTCTTAGTTTATATACTCTGAAATACTGGCAACTGGGCCACCCAGTTATTTACAATTCCCAAAGTTTTTAGGGCGAAACCATGACAACTTACGTTGGCATTTCTTCCATTTCTGGGGTTCCCTTCAATGTTTGTTTTGCTCTGTATATGCAAGTTAAACCTTTAGTCCAGGGTTGGGCAACTTTGGGGGTGGGTGAGTCTGGGGGCCACTTTCCACCTCCTTGGACCCCTTTGTGGGCTGCATTCCTGCTGCTGTTGTGCCACCAAAATTTGGCAGCATGGCAGCAGTGCCAACAACAACAAAAAAGAAATGAGGGTTTTGCTGCCAAATTTCTGTAGCAAACCACTAGGGCAGCTTTTAAAAGATCAGTTTGTCCACTTGAAGCCTCTGTGGGGGTTCGCTGCTGAAACTGGCTGCATTTTAAAAAATTTTTTTTTTGCTGCAGCAGGGGTGATGGGAAATTGCCCCGGAGCACTGGTGGCTGCATGCGGGCTGTGGATCCCACGACCTTGCTCACCTCTGCTTTAGCCCCTGGCCCAGTGAACTGTGTGCAATGCCGAGTCACTTCATTGCCTACAGAAGGAAAATATCCCTGTGCGTGTATGCATGTTTGTAGCCAACCACAGGCAGGCGCTGGTTGTGTTCGTGGCAGTCACATGGCATCGAACATAAAACCTGATTTTCAACCACCACAACGAAAAAAATCATCTTCCAAAATCCATAAGACCACAAATATTCCCAGCAAGTACAGTTGGCAACATTTTGAATCTTCTTCCTGCTGAGAAATAGAGAAATGTTAACAATTTTGTAATGTGATTTGCTAGGTACTCCAGTAATCTCATTAGTCCATATCAGCCAATTAGCTCATATAATCCAGATTGAATTGTGCCATAAGCAGAAAGCAGGCATACTAGGCACCAAAAGTGCCACTAGGATAAGTCTTGCAGCTAGTAAGTCTCACCCCAATAGCCAGCTGTGCTAGCTACGGAATGAAATTTCGTATACATTTAAAACAGTGATATTCTTTGATATTCATAATATAGAATGTAAAGCATGTCTTTTTCTACTTATTCATTCATAATTTAGGCTGCAATGCTAAACATGCTTCCTAGGGAGTAAGTTCTATTGAACATGAGGGGACTCACCTCTGAGTATGCATGTATATAATTGTGTTGTTAGCTACTTCTTGGGGGTGTTACTTTATAATCTTAGGCATGTCTACTCAGAAGTAAATTCCAGAGATCAATGGTTCTTACTTCCAAGTAAGTGCATTTAGGATCATAGCTTTATAAAACTTTTTTAAAAAATTGTATTGGCTACTGGTGGCACAGCCTAAACTGATCAAACTTTTCCTCTAGTCATATTGCTGACTATTATGTATCTTTATGCATTGTAACCTGCCCAAGCCTATATATAATATATATAATCTCATTGGGGTCCACAATGCAATTAACAACAAAATATTCATGCAGACTCATAATGATATAACAGAACCAGATCAAACTAAAGTTCAAAAATAGACATAAAACAGCTGCAACTAAAAATCCACAAAGGCCCAGTGAGACCAAAGAAAAAGCCTTAACTTGTCTCCCTTTTCTCTGTTAGGAAACATTTCTGTCCCAATGCCTTCACTGAAAGGTCCCTGCTGCTTGCGAATACCAATCTTGCTCAACCCCAGTAAGGCACCAGGAGCAGAATCCCACCAGATGATCTAAGGATCCTATTGGAGGAGGCATTCTCCAAGGCAGCCTTCCCCAACCTGGTGCCATCCAGATGTTTTGGACTACAGCTCCCAGAACTCCTGTCCATTCGCCATGCTGGTTGGGGCTGATGGGAGTTGAAGTCCAAAACATCTGTAGGGCACCCGGTTGGGAAAGGCTGCTCCAAGGCATATTTAAATCATAATTTTTCTCTATATTTGTTCAGCACCCTGGCTTGAATCCAATGGTGTCCTTCCACCAGTGGAATTTAAACCATTGGTGGAAGGGATTCACCCTTCCCTCGCAGCCCCCCGTGTGGCCCCCAAAACTATTCTGGAGGGTTGGGGGACCCTCTGGAGCAAATTTGGGGCACCTGTAGAGCGCTGCAGGGGGAGAAGAGGACATGGAAGTCTGCTCACACAGTGTTGGATGTAAACCCCTTATTCTGACCCTATCTGTGAATGACCGCCGCCGGTCCTTTACTGCAGAACGGGAGATCTGCGGCTTTCACTGACAGCCTTGATCTCACCGCACGCAATCCCCGACTCGGCTCGGGTGGTAAACACTGGAATTTAGCACTGAGTCAGAGAGAAACTACATACAGTAATACCTTGGATTGCAAGTAGCTTGGTTTGAGAGCGTTTTGCAAGACAAGCAAATTTTTAAATATTTATTTAATTTTTTTTGACTTGATATACAAGCAACGTCTTGCAATACAAGTACTGTAGTACGGCTTAAATTAAAAATCTTCGTACAAATTTTTTTTGGGGGGATTTTGTTTTGATATAAGAGTGTTTTGGATTACAAGCACGTTTCCGGAACGAATTATGCTCTCAATCCAAGGCATGACTGTACACTTCACTTTGGGTAAAGTAAAAGGAAGTTTATTGAGGGATTAGTCAATTACAAATTGGGTGGAGAGATAAGGGGAATGAAACTGACAGAATGGAATGCCTTTGTCACACACAGTCGGAACTACAAAACAACAACCAAGAACCTACGCTAATCTAAGATAACAACCGAGAGCCTACACTAGTCTAAACTAGCAACTGAGAACTTACACCAGCATACCCAGGCACTCCACTTGGGGGTTGAATGTCCGGGCTGGCCTGAGCCGACAACCTGCTCTGTGCTTCGTCGCACCTTGCTTCCAACAACGAGCAGTAGCCACAGCTGCCTGTTTTACCCCCTCTTTTGCCCCCCTTCTCGATAGCCCGACCCCTCCTTTCTCAGGCAGGACAAACCAGTCTGGCCAGGTAGGGCAGTGAGGTGGCTTCGGGTGCATTCTTGACCATGGCCCATTAAGGGTGCTTGGGGAAGCAATTGAGGGTGCTTGGAAAACCATTGAGGGCGCTTGGGGAAACCGTCAGCATTTGAATGTGTCCTGGACTCAGAGGCCTCCACCTGGCCTCTTGGGAGGGAACGCAAAGCTCACCGGGCTCCTCCGCCCCTGGTGGGGATTATGCAGGTGGTATGTGGGGCAAAGTGTATGTTCTGTCAGGCTTTTTCTCCACAATATCAATATGCTTAGGACTACAGCTCTTGTTTGTGTCTATCCACAATATCCTTAACCTGCAAAATGGCATGATCTAGCCAAACTCTCCACTGATATCAATAGGAGAGATTTATTCAATAGGTCCCTCATTTAAGTCAGTGGAGACTCAGTAGCGCTTGCAATCCTATGCACACTTACCTGGGATGACGCTCCCTTTAACTCAATGGGATTGACTTAAAAAAAAAAAACTGTGAAAAGATTCTTTAACATGCTGAGACTAAATAAATAAATAATGGGATATGGTACAAAGGCTCCCTTCCAAATCTTGCATCAGGCAAGGAATATTTGCTCAACACTTGTTCGGGCATGTTTTTCAAAATGCATATTGGTTAGACAGTGAATGCTTCCCCTGGGGTGACTGCAGCCTGGTGTGTGATTTAGGACAGAGGCTATCTTCAGTTTTGGAAGAAACTGAAATGGGAATAAATTGGGCTGCATTTGCAATGGTTAGGAATATTTGCAACTGACAAAGTACTCTCCACCCATTTAGCCCAGTGTATGTGTGGGTGTGTGTAGTTCCAATTTCTATGCCCAATGTGTGCTAGGAGGGACAATTCAAAGAAAGCTCCAGCAGCTGCAGTGGAATTTCTACCTAGTTTGAATCTAAGCAAATGAGACCAGAACCTGACCTTGACTCTTCCTTTTGATAATGATATTATCTTAGTGACAAGGTCATATGTGGGGTAGCTGCTTTTTTTCAAGCACTTCAGCAAATTTGCCTAGTGGACTTGCAGTCTTCAGAGGTTTCTGAGTGCACGCCTGCTATGCAGTTATGACATTGTAAAAGCATCCCCGTAAAGCTTGTCCAAGCATTAGGGTGGGGGCAGGGGGTGGTAAGGGTGCACTTTACTGGGGCTTCAGATCTAGAGGGTCCCCAGCTCAGGCTGCAGTCCCATTACCATGAAGATAGCAATTGAGGCTAAATACATTGTAGTTCATGCTTGAGGGTATTTATGAAAACTTATTTCCATATATATAAAGGGCAGTATCCAATGGTGTCATTCTGCAAACTCAAATAGCACCAGTAGAGCTCAGCTTGTGCAACCGCTTGTGCAACCGCTTGTGCAACTGCTCGCACAACAGCTCGCACAACCCCGCTTGCATAACCATAACTTTAGTTAGATTCTCCCCTTGCACATAGCTCAGAACCTAGTTTCTGTTAGTGCAACGTCGTTTGCAGTTGCAGAATGATATGGATACTGCCCATATTGTCCAGAACTTGGGAGATCTGCTGGAGCCAATCAGAACCAGTGTTAGAACAGAACAAGCAACATTCTGAACTAGGCCACGTGTCCATCAGAAGGGGGAGGAGGCACACGGACCAGTTGGTTACAGTCTTACACACTCTGGTGAGATGTTGTATTTTTATTTACATTATAATAATTATGTCTAAGTTTGCATATACACATATAAATTAGCATATGCAATTTTTATGCAGATAGGTGCTCTCTTTTTGGGTGATTCACAAGGTGCCATCCTACTGCTCACCAGCTGCCTAATGTCAGAAGGTTGCATGGCTTGTTGTAGGGTTTAGTAGCCACCCCTGGGCTTGCTGTGTCGTCCAAGCCTGGACAACATGACAAGCCCAGGGGTAACCCAACTGCTACAGAGCCGTGTGGCAAGAGTGGCAAAAAGGGCTAGCTGCTCTTGCCAAGTGGCTCTGGGCAAGCACTGCTGACAGCCACCCCCAAAGTGTCAAAGGGACACTTGAGGGCAGCTGTCAGAGCCTTCCCTAGGACTGTGCTTCTCACCACTGCCACCCACCAAGTGGCAGTGGTGAAGAGCACAGGAGAGCTGGACTCTGTTCAGCCTACTTGGGAGTAGGCTGAGCGGAGTGCAGCTCAGCTCCCCCTGTCCTGTGCTGCCACCGAGTGGCTGTGGTGCTGGGGGACAGCCTTCCCTGGAAAAATTGGAAATTTTAGGAAAAATTTAAATAAATGCAATACTTACTTTCTCAAACTAAAGCCTGCTTTACTAACTTAAGAACATGAAATATAATGTTAGGCACAATGTATCACATAAAATCATACTCTTTGGTAGGTTTGTGACATTTAACAGTATAAACACCTTCATTTTTGACTTGGGTTCCGAGGGGAGGGGCTACTTCAAAATCCCATGCCCCCCCATGGGTCCACAAGACAGACAGGTTTGGGCCCAGATCTTTCACTCTGAGCTTCTTGCAGGACCACCAGCAGCAACACTGAGCAGCCTTGGATCATTGCTAGGGCCCGTACACTCTAGTGCAGTGTTCTCCAACCTTGGGTCCCCAGATGTTTTTGGCCTACAACTCCCAGCATGCCCCACACTGGCTGGGGCATGCTGGGAGTTGTAGGCCAAAAAATCTGGGGACCCAAGGTTGGAGAACACTGCTCTAGTGGAAGCAACCCAGGCTGATGTCTGCACGGGTCGTCTGCCTGCTTGTTTCCCCAGCTGTGAGCTTATTTGGCTGCAGAGGCTGCATCTCAGAAACCTCCTGCCATTTCAAATTTCCCCACAATGCCCTGGGGTGACAGGGTGACAATAGTTGGGCAGATTTTGGATTGAAAGTGTTGGAAATCTGATATGATGGGAGGGGGGGTCCCCATTACGTTTTGAGGGATGCCAAAAGGTAGAAAATGCCAATGAATAAAGGGAAAGAGTGGAAAGTACTTTTTCATTGTTTCACTGGATTTTTCTTGCAGGGTACTGGCAACTGAATCTAATTAGAAAGCAAGCATCTTCCTGCAGAGTGTTCGGTGATAGCGGGTGATACACCACCATTCTTTGCTGGTTTTCTAGGTCTTTTGCTTAAGCTTGACAAGAAGCTTTGGACCAAAATTAAAACAAAGTTGTCTTTCTAATTAAACAGCATTTGGAAATCATGTGGCCTTTGCTTTTGTTCACAGGTTGAGTGATGAACTTCAGTGAAAGCAGATGGTCACAATGGTATTAAAAACTAAAGACTTCAGTCAGGCTTTTAATTGAAAACAATTGGACCCTGCTGGATGGTAATTACCTTGGCTGTTTGCAAATAACATCCCAGCACTTGTACCTGTGAAGGAAGGAAACTGAAACTGAGTTAATAAGAATGCCTTGATCTGCATATTATAAGCACAGAGCATCCAAAACCATTTTTCGCTGTTAGCTTCTTCCCCTCGAAGAAGGCTTCAAGTGGTTAGCAGCGTGTAAAAAAATATCTGCGTACAGAAACCAACGACAGAAATATTAACTTGACTCATAAAATAGCTCGAAGCTCACATACACTCCCCCATCCATTCTTCCTGAATTAAAAAAGCGAATTATTGAAAATTCCTCCAATAAGCCAATGCAATATTTTTTTTTTATCATAAATTCAGACAGAGTCATTTGCATCACCCATAACAAATGTCTGGCCATATTTAAATATCCCCGACCTTCTTTTTGAATGGGATTCTCTGATATGATATGCTGTACTACTGGAACATGGGTTGTACTAACTGGAATGCCATTGCTGCATTTTGGTATGCTGTCTTCTTCACTGATGCAGTCATTCCCCAAATCTTCTGCAACTAGGTACTCATTTTTAGATGGTGCAGCCCATGTCTTCCCAGTGTTTGGCCTATATCAGCTTGGCCGTCATCAGAATGTTCAACGCAAGCTCCTATAAGCACTTATGTGCAATATGTTCAACAGGATTCAGGAAATGAATCAGTGGGTCAATGGCGAGGCATACATTCAATAGTTATTTAGTCAATTCTGTTTTCATTTTCCATTCTTACAGAGCGATCCTCACAGCTACGACCTGGGGGGGCGGAAACTCAAGAGTGGATCTTCTGTTCCTCACAGCCACCGTGGAAAGTACCGTGGCGGCTTCTCTTCTGAGGACACAACAGCATCCCCAGAAGAGGTTGGGGAGGGGAGGGGGAGGAGAAGGAGGAGGAGGAGGAGAGGCCTGGATCCTCTCGAACCAAGAGCCTCACTTTCACGCTCCCCGCCCGCTGCCTGGTAAGTCAGCTAGACAGGTTGAGAGGCCTATCTAGTTGAAATTTGTATAAATGGAGGAAGGGGAGGCTGTAAAAGCCTCTGTCCTCCTCCTGATCCAGAGCAGGGCTCTGAATAGACAGAGGGCTCTGAGATTGGAGCCCACTGTCTATCAAGCACCAGTCCCTTAGGATTGTACTTTTCAACATTCTTAAACATGTATTATCTTTAAAAAATGGGGGGATATGTCAGGGATGGAGTCATGCCCCACTGACGTCATCTGGTCCATGGTGGGCATTGTGGGGGGGGATCCAGCTCCCACCAAAAATAGTTCTGCACCCCTGACAAAGTAAATCCCACTGATTTCAATGAGAACTAAGAAAAAATAATTCAGTCTGGATCCAGCCCATTGAGTCCCATCCCTATCTCAAATGTACATATAATTTTCCTCTGAGTGAGTTAGATAGCTGGGGATAGATGGTAATTTATACAAAGGGAGGTGACAGGACTCTAGCATTCCTAGAAATCTCACCTAAGGCTGGCTCAAGAACAGAAACCACCCATAATCATAGTGGCATCAATGAAACATGGTTCAGTTGAAGAGGTGTATTCCATAATCCCTTGTAATATTGCAGGTCTGTGCAATCTGAAAGTAGTACCCTAGCTTCTTCTGTGGCATTCCTTAGGGAATGCTAGAGCAATGAAGAAAAGAAATAAGATTAAATGTGATAGACATGGAGGTGGCAATATGGGGCAGATATTTTGGGAAGCATTTTCATCCAGGGATGTCTAACTTGCAGTTATGGTTCCATGGCAGGCAGAAATTCAATAGGTGGTGCTTTCCCCCATCATTGTATTTCCATAGAGGGAACATTAACACTTGATGAATTTCAGTCTGTCTCTCAGCAGTTAAAAGGCACAGGAGATTTGTCAGAAGAAACGTGGTGACCCTACTTGCAGCCTTATTGAACGTTTACCGTGTTGAAATTGCCCCTTGGTAGTCTCCCAGTCGATCCCCCTATTCTGTAAGTTAACAAATGTGTAATGGATAGAAGCCCTTGTGTTTCAGGGAATAAGCCAATCTTTAACTGCCTAATACTGCAATCGCAAGGTCTTCCAGTGCAAACAAAGAATCCCAAAACTGCCTCTTTTGAAGATTATTGCTGTTTCCTTGGATGCTTCTGGCACTGTGATGCCCTTGGAGACAGCTCTGTTGAAGATAGTCTCGATAAGATCATGTCTGGCAAATTTCTGTGTTCATACTTAACCTTAGCATAGTGGAGCCTGGGATTTTGGCCAAAGCATTTTGTGTTTGCATGAGCAAAGCTGTAAAGAACTTTTTTTCCCCCCTTCCCGTAAAAAAATATGCCTGGAACTTGTGACAAATAAGCAGCTAGAAAGTAGTTACATCTGAAAAGTAACAGGAGCAAGTGTCATTATTTTTAGCAGGCGGGTAATAACTACTCTCCACTGGTTCTATACGACATAATTGCACGCTGTAATTGCTGCTTGCAGCTTTGTGGGGCTTGTGGTGTATATAAAAAAACCTATTTTAAAGGTATATGTAAGGCATAAGCTCTATTGATTTGTAGTACACAAAAGCAATAAACAGCTGCTAGCTTTGATTAAAGCTGACGTGAGGCTGAAGCACTTAATCAATCTCTAAAGCTGTTCTGAATATATCACAAAGCAATACTGATTATTGCTATTATATGGCAACGTAGGGCATCCAGAAAAGAAGAAGAAGAAGAAGAAAAAGATTCTCTCCCTTCCTTTGGGAGTGATGGGTTGTATAATCCCGTCTGTCTTTCACACATACACCTGGAGAGGTTGCTGCAGAAGTGAGGCCGTGGTCACAAACTGAGAATATGATGCTTCCAAGTATTGTTCAAGGATTAGTATTCATTTTTAGGGCTGAGCTGAAATGCGGGAGAGTGCTTCTCATGAGAATTTTCTTCCCCCTGTGAAAAGGGCCCTCAAATGATTCTGGTGAGGGCGGAAGTGTCCATGGAGTGCGAGTGTGCCCCCACCCTGCGCCCCCTCCCCAGTATCTGGCAGTGCTGGAGTTCCAGAATGATCCTAGTCAGTTGTACCTGGCTGTCATTTACTGTTTCAAAGTAGGTTGTCTTTTGCCGAGGAACAAGAGTGATGTTCATCTTCCAGTACTTGAAGGGTTGTCATAAAGAGGAGGGCCAGGATCTCTTCTCGATCATCCCAGTTTGCAGGACACGGAATAATGGGCTCAAGTTACAGGAAGCCAGATTCCACCTAAACATCAGGAAAAATTTCCTGTTAGAGCAATAAGACAATGGAACCAACTACCTAGGGAGGTGGTGGGCTCTCCCACTCTGGAGGCATTCAGGGTGCAGCTGGACGGCCATCTGTCAGGGATGCTTTGACTTGGATTCCTGCGTTGAGCAGGGGGTTGGACTCGATGGCCTTATAGGCCCCTTCCAATTCTACTTTTCTATGATTGTATGAGCAGGATCAGCCCTACTATTATGGGGGTTGCTGTGCCTGCATCAGGTGGCGGAGTGGGAAGAGCGGCCAATTGTGCACTCCGCTCTTCCCCCCAATGTTCCTCACTAGGATGGATCCTTTGTCCGCAGGAAACTAGAGGAAGGGTCTCCCATCCAAGTAATAACCAGGCCCGCCACTGCCTCCCTGCTGCCTCCAGCAGGTGTTCTGGAGAGCCCTCCCCACCGGCCACTCACCTGCTGTGGCATTTGCCACAGCAAGAAAGCAACTGGCAGGGCTCTCTAGAGCAACCTGCTGGCTGCACCATCAGGCGCCGATGCTTCTTCTTACTGTGGGCGGCAGTAGTGGTAGTGGCAGCCTGCCCTACCTTCCTACCTGCCTGCTTGGCTGGCCACCTGGCCAGCTGCTCTCTCACTTCCTTGGCCTGCTGGCTGCTTGCCCACCCGCCTGCTCGCTCCTGCCTTGTGCCCCAGCTGCGGGGCTCCCGCAAGAGGTCAGCCAACCTCTTGTGATCATTCAGCTGACCTCTTGCGAGCCCCTCAGCTGGGGCACAAGGCAGGAGCGAGCAGGCGGGCGGGCAAGAGTGAGTGGCTGGCCGGGCTGGCTGGCCGGCCGAGCAAGTCAGGGAGTGACTGGCTGGCTGAATGAGCGAGTGGCGGCAGCAGCGTCACTGCTTTCTCGGTTTAGGTGACAAAATACATTGGCCCGGGCCTGATCATATAGCCAATCAGAATGGTCGATGTGCTGACCTTGCCAAGGACAAACAAGGATTGGGTCTAGTCATGCAGCCAAATGAGACGGTAGAAGGCTGAGGTCACAGAAAGGAATGTACCATTTCAGACTGCAGGTGGAGACTCACATTTCTCAATGCTCTCCTATGTAAAGAAAAGAAAAGAAAGCAAACACATCAAAACAAGCAAACCTTTGTATAAGTGCACTTGGCGGACACCAGGTTGGGGACGGCTGATCTAGGGCATGCCAGCAGGTTCTTCATTGAAGTGGCTCATCTGGTAAGGGCTGTCTTTACCTTAGCGACAGAACCCCTGCTTTGCATGCGGAAGGTCCCAGGTTCAATCCCCGGCATCTCCAGGTAGGGCTGGGAAAGAATCCTGCCTGTATCCCTTGAGAGCTGCTGTCCATCAGGGTAGACAATGCTGAGCTCGATGGACCAATAGTTTGACATGTTTGAGGCAGCATCCAATGTTCCTCACTAGGATGGATCCTTTGTCCGCATAGCACAAACAAATAGTATCCATTTTCCTCTGCCAAAAGTAGAAAGGTATGGTACGAAACCGAAACACTGTAAAGATAAAATGTCAAAGGATCTCCTATTTGAGCTGCCCAAACCAACTGAAGCCTTCTGTTGACTCGCAGCCCAAATGAATATGAATGTTCAAATAATGTGTGATTTCTCCTATTATTTTGACATCTCCAGAAGAGGTCTGCAAAATTTGTGGGCCCCTTCGTTGTATGTGGTTACCATACCATGCATGATCCAGTGGTTCATAATACTGGAAGGGTCACGTGTTCTGCATTATTGACTTGGCGTGCAATCCTGCGGTCCCTGCAAAGGTGCCCAGGGACCGTAGGAAAGATCAGATCTCTCCCTCTGAGGTCAGAGACTGAGTTCCGACCTTGGAGGGGGAGATCCAGACTCAGATCCCTGCCCCTGCGCCCTTCACCAATCCAATGTAGGAGCTCCAATATTGGAGGAGGAGAAAATGGGGGGGGGGAGGATCAGGATGTGGTGTGGGCAGAGAGGCTGGAGCTTTGGATCCCAGCCCCCAATATGACAACACATTTAGACCAGCCCTGGAGCTGGTCTAAGTGACCTCCCTCCCATTGCAAGCAATTGGGGGGAAACAGTTCAAAGTAAAAATAAATAAATAAATAAATAATGGAGGAACAGCGGCAAACGCCAATCCTCTCTTCCTTCCACCCTGCAGGGATGGAGCCCAGCAGGGCTTAGGAAATGTTAGAGTGCTCCAACTATGCTAGGGTGGCCACATGCCCTATAGAAGACAGTCTTCTATTTGAAGGGCTGCCAGAGGACTATTCCTCTCTTTGAAGGCATCCTCTATATTTGAAGGGTTGTAGAGACCAAGTCCGGTTTAAACAAAAAGAACCATAAGAATGGTTGCCCATCAACGCTCAGTACCTGGACAGCAGGCTGAAGAGGCAGACTGAAGAGCCTGGGCTGGACAGCAGGCTGAGGGTGGTCTGTAGCTCACACTGGCTCAGCTTGTCTGAGCGTGGAAAGCTAAGCAGGGTCAGGCCTGGTTATTACTTGGATGGGAGACCCCTCCTCTAGTTTCCTGCATTGAGCAGGGGGTTGGACTCGATGGCCCTGTAGGCTCCTTCCAACTCTATGATCTATAAGTCTGGTCACAGTCTCCCCCTCCCCCCAGGTGAGATATATTGTATTTCTAGTGGAATTATCATTACAGTCATGCCTTGGATTGAGAGCATAATTCATTCCGGAAACGTGCTTGTAATCCAAAACACTCTTATATCAAAATGAAATCCCCCCCAAAAAATTTGTACAGAGATTCTTAATTTAAGCCGTACTACAGTACTTGTATTGCAAGACGTCGCTTGTATATCAAGTCAAAAATAAATAAATAAATATTTAAAAATTTGCTTGTCTTGCAAAACGCTCTCAAACCAAGTTACTTGTAATCCAAGGTATTACTGTATTTCTTATTTTTGCACCTACACATATAAATTAACATATGAAAATCAATATCATCCTTGTCCTCTTTTTTGGCAATTCATAAGTGGCCATCCTACGTATACATGAAGTTCAGAGAGGTAATAATAGCATGTCCTTACCAGAGAACTGGGAGGCATGTCACTATTATTCCTGTTTCATAAATTGGGAATGACCATTAAATTATGGTAATTTGTTTAAGGCCATCCACTGAACCCAAGGCTGAGGTAGGATTTGTACTTTGCATT